>JAPMOB010218257.1:0-17015 GCA_029875015.1 Lepomis gibbosus | reverse complement strand
TTACCTCGTTATTAACCCACCTCCTGACTAGCTGTGTGAGCCAGCTGCTGCGTTCGGATTACACAGTTCATTACATAGTAGCGCACCGCATTTAACGACCAGTAACGTTAACGGCGTTGTAATGACGGGAAAAGTAATTAGTTAGATTACCCCATTACTGAAAAAATAACGCCGTTACGTAACGCCGTTCTTTTAAACGCCGTTATTCCAAACACTGACAATGGCACTGTATGTGATCAGTTTGTACTTGAACAGAGCAGGGTTAAATAAAAGTGAATAGTGCGACCAAGCTATTAAACTATGACAGCTTCCGGCATTGCCACAAAGGTCAGCACTGTCAGGATGGGTTTCTATTGTTCAATGGTGCAAACTTTCATGTTGAAAGTTCACCAAAGTTTAACTTGACGTGAAAGTATACCTTTGCCCCTGTGAGGAAAACCACCGACAGCAGAATTTTCACTGAAATTAAGTCATTTCCCTTCAAATTTTCAGCAATTCAAATGCTGATGTGACTGGGCCTCAACAAGAGTGGCAATGAAAAACTGAAAGGTGGGGAAGGTAGACTCCTGCCCTGGATAAGATCGCATGCCAAGGTTACACAACTCCCAGCTCTGGACTAACAGCAAGAAGTTCTTCTTCTCCTCACTCTGTCTGTCTGTCCTTGACTCCATTTGTACCTCCCTCCCTTCCTGCAGGAGCTTCTTTCTCTCCTTTATCTGCTTTTTCTTCAGTTATGTTTTTGTACGCAACCTTTCCCTCTGTCTACTGTCTACCAGCTGTGAGGAGGAGCTCAGTTGATTGACCTTCATTACAAAGCAATAAGAGTCAACTGATAAAGTTATACAGTAGATACATACCTACGCACAATACCGACAAGTGAATACATCCCCTTTAATACTCTGGACCAGCAGCCTTGTAATAAAAAACACAGGAAGACAAAGTAAAGTGAGGTTGTGCTCATTGCCACAAAGTACCACACAGAACCACAAAGTTTCACAAAGTACCATTTCAAATCATGAAGTAGGGCACCATAAGGCATTTTACCACAAAATACCATAAAGTAATAATACTTTAGTGGTAGTATGTGGTACTTTATGGTTCTTTGTTATTTTATCAGTTGGACCAGGCACGAGAGATATCAAGTAGGAAAAAGCCAGATCCCATCATGAATCCTGAAGTCTTATTATTCTCCTGTCTCATCCTCAAGATCCAACACAGCGATACTACGTCGAGCTTCACGCTCACAAAGTGTGCTCACTAAATTTGTTTTCAATGCGTATAAGCCTAACCACAAGCCCTGGCTGCGACACCACGATTCAGTTTTATTACTTCTCTCATCTCCTCCCTTCTTCTTTTTCTCTGATGATTATTTCTCCATGCCGTTCTCCTGGATCTTTCTGGTCTGGGTATCAGTCCTGTGCTGAGACTTTCTGGCAAAGGCAGAGCTGGAGGCTAAATGTTGCGGGGTGTTTTGGTTACTGTGGCAAAGCCTGGTGCCATTTAGCACTTCCGCAGTTATATTTCAGAATGCTCCAAGTCAATTCTGGGCATAGACTCATTTTTTTATGTTTATTGTGCCATATTTCTTAATTATTGATGATTTTCTTTGCAAGTGTTTGCCATTTGGTTAATCCGAGGACTTTCAGGAAGTTACCTAATAAGTGCCATTTTGTGTTTTAATTATGTGCTATCAATCATTATGTAAGAGTACATGTTGCTTTATGCCAATGGTGTGTATCTCATTCTCTCTCTCTCTCCCTCACTGTCTCTTGCTGCCATTAAAAATCAGAGCAGAGGTAGATTGTCTAAAGGGCACGACTCCCAAACCCACAGCTCCATCAGAGGAGAAAACCACAGATGCAGCTGTTCAGACAGAACAGAGCGGAGGATAAGTTTCTCTCACTCTCTTTCTCTGTCTCTCATTTTTAAAGACGGGCCTCATTAAATGGAAGTAAGGCTGCTCGAGTCCAAAACCAAAGAGAGTCATGCCCCTCGAGAGCGCTCTGCTGCTAACCATAGCGCTGGCACGGCGCAATGTGGAAAACAAGTGAATCAAATGCAACCGCTGAGCTGCAGCGAGTTTACAAAGACATAATATTACATGGTATTACGTGGGTGCAGTAACAAGGGATCAGCTGTAGCAACAGTGGTGCTGCTTCACAAAACAGTAGTGAAACACTACACGCTGGTGGCTTCACTGCAGTAAGTCATGTACCAGCCTGTGGAAGCACACAGTCATGGAGAGGGGGACAATAAAGTCACCTGAGTCCCACCTTTTTTAGCCACTCTTGTTGAAATGTCGTAAACACAACTGTGGAGATCCCATAACAGCTTGTGTAGTGTCATCATTAGGCCAATTTTCTTATATTTTATGAGCCAATAACTGCAAAACTAATATTCCCAGAAGCCTCAGCTATACTTTGTTTATTGCTAATTAGCAAATGTTACAAAGCTAACACGCTAAAATGCGATGGTGAACATGATAAACATTAGCTCCTAAACACACAGAGCCTCACAGACCTGCTAGCATGACTCTTGACAACGGTTTTTGACACAAAGTAAGTAAAACCATGACCTGAATTTTTCTCTAACTAACCACAACATTTTATGCTAAAGAACTCACTTCAAATCTAAGTTAACTAAGTAATCCCTTACATTTAAGAAATTTCTAGAAGATTTTTATTTGATGATGAAAAAATGTGTGGCATTGTTACAAATAAGAAAGCCATGAATCAACATTTTTCACAGTATATTGTAAGAAAGTTTCTATGATTGTTCTACAATTTAGAAACTAAGTTTCTGATTAGAATATATTAGAATCACTGAAAGTATACATGTGATACAACTTAAGTTTGTTTTATGTTCATGTTCGATGTTAATAACATATTATTCATCTTTTGTGCCATTTATATCAGATTATAACAAAGCCTAAATTTGTAACCATTGCCATGACCAAACATAAACCATACTGTACGTCATCCTTTTGAGTGTCTTGTCATACTTGATGTACCACAGAAGCTTTAACTGCATGCAACAAGAATGACAAGGAGACATAACAGACAGACTTGGAATTGATTTGTGCCAAAGTTTAGTAGCAATACAGTATCGTGGCAAGTCAAGCGTCGGGTACAGTTTGTGGTTTGTACTGGTAGATTTCACTGTGATTTGTGCATGGGTGTTTGGAACCAAGTAGAAAAGCAAACAGATGTGATCTTTTGTTTTTCTATCTGTAGTTTCAACATCACCTCAGTTAATGTTTCAGATATCGGTTACAGCCAGAAACTGATATGAATAATCATATAAAGAGCTATGTGCATCTGTTCAGAAATGAGCATGAAGTCTTGCATTCAGCAAGATGTAGCCACTTGCCAGAGAGACACGGACCAACTGAGAATGTGAGCAGAGAAGAGAAAGAGAGAGAAAAAGGAATGCGGTTAAAACTTTGTTCTGCTCCTTCTGTAAACCATTGCTACCTTAGTGTGCAGCGTGCTGCCCGGATCCTCCCAGCCTGGACCAGTTTGGTAGAAGCTCGTGGCAACCTTGTCTGTTTTTTTTTTCCTTTCTTTAATGCACCATATAATACTTGCTAAAGGTGATTGATGACTTTTCTGACCAAGTGACCGATTTTTGGTCATCATATAGAACCTCCTATGTTGTCTTAAAATGAATATAACATTCACAAAACTTTAACTGTTTATTATAGACTAATCTAGTTTTAAACATGACAACAGTGGCAGCTCACATGTAAAACCAGCACAATAACATTGTAAAAAATGATGATTTTGCCCTGAAATATATTCAGAAATCCTGTAGAAACTGTTACATACTTAAAATGAAGCCATCAAAATATCATGGAAATAAAGGCTACCATTCAAAATACCTTAACTTTTCAACAAAACAAAAAAAGCTCCAGTAAATTCTTGTGTTTCCACACTTGTATACTGTTACTAATTGAATGTGTTTCACATTTTTGTTATGTAACTAACTGCATGTTAACTACAATGCAAGTTTGTTCATTTTTGGTCATTAGCTCGAAAAAAATAGCTAGCAGCTAGGGTTTCACTGAACTTTCACATCCATACTGACGTCAGACAAAATGTCATTTTTTCCAAAAGTAAGTGTTTGTGTTTTGAGATCGCATGACTTCCACATTCACAGGTTATACTGTTATTTGTTGTTAGGGGGCAAGTGCAAACCAATGAGTGCGTAACCAAAAGATCCAATCTTCCACTAAGTGCGTTTTCATCCATCTGGGGTTTTTGTGTATTTTGAATCAATTTCCGGATTAAAAAATTGGAGTGGAAACACACATGCAAAAAAAGTCCAAATATGGCTTGGCTCACGTCAAAACGCTGACTAAAAACGCAACGAAGTGCAATGGAAACAGACTTAGCGAATAAATCATAACAGTATTTTGTAACCTTCCTCACACAAACATACATATTTCCATCTTGTTTTCTACATGGTTTGTTTAAGGTTTGACTGGCGTTCTTGTAATTACATCATCTTGACGCCCACTCTTCTTCTACAGTGGTTCAATGGCATACAAGTGGCGAAATAGTGCCACCAACTGTTTACCTTGATGTGCTCAGCTTTAGCTCAAGCATTTGTTTTGCTACATTCGGACGGAAACCTGGCTTCTGTCAGTGTGTAGGCCTTCAGTTTGACTTTTCCCCTGCAGAAATGGTAGAACTGCTTGAGAGATTCTGATGGCAAACACTGTCATATTTATCTATATATAAATATAATGAAACATAATACTTGCATTATCATCATCTTAGATACTGATATAAGTTTCCCTTAAACTGACCTCATACTGACCTCAAAGCAAACATCTGTAATAATAGTCTTTTGTCAACAGAAATGTTCTTATTGCCATGAGAAAACCTGCCAGCAAAGAAAAGAGGAATTCACAGTGCGTAGTTTTCTTCCCTAAATAAAAAATGGCTGGACTCGGGGAAAGTTTTGATCTTGGCGAGCTTGTAATTTTTTGTCAGTCCAAATGTATTTTCCCTCTAATTTCGGGCCAGATCTCAAACAGTGAATCTCATTTCCACATCGCTGCCCTCAATCCTTTATGTTACCCTTCATTTCACAAAGATGACAGAATAAAGAAAGTGATATACTGTAGCTGGTAATGTCCCTCTTCTAAATCAGACATCGAGTCTTCGCTGTGTGTGGTTAGGATACCTCAGTCAAGCTAAGCAGCATTCCCCCCTCCACCACAGACTGAGATCAGATTCTCTCTGATAACATCGGAGTGGATGGTTTAACACAGCCTGTTTGGCTTCTCCTGCAAACAGAGGATCAGGTTTACATGTGGACCTTCCGTCATACGTCTCCCTCGACAGGTTTGTTTGGTCAGTGTGGCGCCCTGAGTATGAATACCTGGGAATGGATAGCATGTACACACACATCACACCCAAACATGGGCAGGCACCCGTGCAACGGCGCACACGAGTACACACACTCTGTGGCAACAAAGAAAGAAAGACAGAGATGGAAAACCACAATGTCTTTAATGAAAACATTTCCTGGTTGTCATGGTGACTGCCATAGTCAGCCAAACCACAGAATTCACTGTCTATCCCGTAAAAATGACAGCTATTTATCTTGTCCCACATTCAACAGCAAAATGATATGGTATCAAATCTGCTCCGAACCAGTACATAAAAGGCTCAGAAACCTCAGCTAAGCTCCTGTGAAACAGATGGAAAAACAATTTTTTGATGACCCCTTAAATACTTTTCCACAGATAATCACGTAGCACAGGATTAGCCTAATGCACAGGTTACGGTGAATACAAGGTAAATCTAGAGTACTCTCAAACAGAATGAATTCAGTAAATTGAAAGATAACCGGCCAAATTATGATTTTCAAACTCCCATTCACTTTAATTAAAGCCTGTACAACTGAGACATCCAGTGCAACCCTGGGGGTGGGGGGTGAGGGGGTAGAGGGTGTGAATGTCAAAAGTTCACCTTTGTATGTCTTGGTCCTACAAATTCACACAGTTGGCCATAACTTTTATGAGCTGTGTCTGGGAATTGGGAAGTCATTATTATAGGGATGTGTCATCATCACACTGCTGTCATACACTGTTTACAGTTTGTGATTGCTCGGCTCAATATTTATTTGTTACCCATACTCGAACTGTGACATCACATCCTTACATCCTTTGTCTTGGCTTTGTGAAACATTAAATGATGTAGCAGTGGTGGTAGAAGGACTCAATTTTTCATGCTTAAGTAAAAGTACAGATACCACACGAGTCATCCAGTATAAACCTACTCAAGTAATTGTAAAAAGTACCTGGTTTTAAAAATACTTAAGTAATCAAAGTAAAAAGTATTACACAATAAATGTTCAATGTGTAATATTTCTGAGGATCTATCAACAGAAATGCAATATAAGATTCATAACTATGTTAACTAGGACCTTACATAACAAACCATTATGTTTTTAGTACCTTAGAATGAGCCATTTATGTCTAACCGCGGGGACATCGCCACGTTGCATCGTCATGTTTCTACAGTAGCTGAAAACAGACAAACAGCGCTACAGAGCACGTTTCGTAAGTATGTTCTTGTTGTTCTACTTCTGGTAGTATTCAAGCAGTGCAGACACTCATCACTATGATGAAGACAGAGAAGTAGTAATAATATACTGCAGGGGTCGGCAAATAAGTTTTGCATCAGAGCAACATTTTCAACCATTAGATGGTAGATGAGAATATATGCCATAATATTAATTTAGACTAATATAGCTGAATTTTGTCAATAAGGTGCAGGACTTGTAATCCAAGGGTTGTGGGTTCAATCCCACCTCCGGACAATTTTTTTTTTTCTCTTCAAAATATTGATTCTGCAGCGAATGTTTCTCAGATCACGGCATGTGCTGCTGTTTGATCAGTATCCATCAACCTAGGGACGCGTTTTCATTTCCCAAGTATCTCCAGGCAGAGGACATTTAGGTGAATCACATTTTCTGACGGCTCTTTCAGAGGTGTGTCAAGCAGGTTACACTCTTTTAATGTCGTTCAGAATCTTTCAAAGTAAAAGCTTAGTTCAACTCCAATACGGCATTATAGTAAACAAGCACCTCACACTTTTATTTTGTAGGCAAAACCACTACAAGAGGAAGTGATTGTGTGAGTAACAGCTGGTGTGATGACTGAGATCTATTTCAGCACCGCTAACAAATTATTTATTTATATTTTTTGCCGCTATCAAAGCACCATCTGGCAGCGGGCCAGATATTCTTGCTAACGGGTAGTTTTGGCAATGGTCCATAATCACAGAGAGAATTAATGTGTTTTCATTGTTTATGTTTATAATGGTTTATAATGGACTGTGGTGCAGAAACTGTGACAGTGTTTCACACTCTTGGTTTACATTTTCCATGTTATCTGTCAGAGGCCAAGTCACAATAACATATAAGAATTAAGAAAATATAGAATTAAGTAAATATAAGTTCTTAAGAAATATACCTACAGAAACCCAATTTCATGACTGGCCACTCTGTGCTGTCTCAGAGGAGATACCTTTTGTGCTTTATCAGCAACTGTAGCCCTTCGCTCTTTGAAAGGTTAGGGGGCAGTGGCAGACTGGACCGAGGGTTGCAATTTACAATCCTCGCCACTAGATGCCACTAAAAATTACACACTGACCCTTTAAATTCTATTGATCTTACAAAAAGTGACCTATCTTTTTAAATTTACTCTAGACAGGTTTAAATATGGCATTATATGGCAATTCACAATAGGGAACACTCTCAAGAGGACAAATGGAGAATATTTCCTATACTGGTAACACACAGTGCAAAAAACAGAGCTGCTGCATAGTCACACCTGACACCACACTGCTTTCACTACAATCCTCCCTCTGTAAGGAGCCTGAATAGAAACCTCTTCTGGAAACATCCAGTGCTGGTTTGAACAGACCTCTGCGCACTAACTCAATCCTCATGAAGTCTTATAAGTCTAGGCCAATCTGCTGGGTCATTTGGTGGACCAGCAGCTGTTCCATTAGGGTCTGAGCTGCTTGTGCATCTCTGGCTGTGCACGAACTGGCTGAGGCTGGATGTGGATAAACTGTGCTGAGTCTGCTGGAGTTTGTTTCTGTACTGGCTGATGATCCAGCATCTACTCTACTGACAAACTTCAGCATTGCCCCTGTAAATTATAGATATTTAATATTAATGTTATTAGCTGCATCAGGCCCATTCAGACTGGCTCCTACAGGTTTCCTTCAATACATTTTCAAAATGATTTATAAAATGACTGGACTGAATATTTGATGCTTATTATTTACTGAGATGTGCATCCATATTGCCCAGTCTGTCCAGCTAATCAACACTTTAATATTTAATGTGAATCCACTGCTTCCCATCTTGCATTAGTTCAGAGTAGTAACCACACCCTGACTGAGAGACTGAGAATCACTGTCTTGAGTAAAAACTTGTGTTTCACTCAACATTGTTCAGTCACAGACTGACAAGCAACCAACCTAGTGTGTTCTGTCTGTTTTCCCTCTCCCTTCTGTTTTTGTTTCGTCATCTGTCTGTCCTCTGTTGAGTGGGTGTGGCGCTCCTGGTTCTCTCCTTGTCAGGACACCTGAGGCCTCCTACTCACCTGAAGCCGATTCAGCAAACAAAACTCCTGTCTTAAACCCCGGCTTTCAAACCAGTGTCTGCCAGATCGTGGTAACACTCGCTTCATCCAGCCTTAGAGTTTTTTTGCTAGTCTGCCTTTTGAATCTCTGGTTTAGATCTTAGTTTGACTTTTTGTGTTTCTTGCCCCTGCTCCAGATACCCGCTTCAGTCCCAGAAGCCCAGCCTGTCTGCCTGAGCCAAACTGCTTTTTGGACCAGCCTCTCGCCTGTCTGCCCGCTCTCAGCCCCAGTCTGAGGATTTCAAAGCACTGTCACTACCTAATGTTCAATAAAACCTCTGTACCTGATTCTAACCATGCCTCTGTGTCTGTTCCTGAATCCTAGACAGCTCAGCCGGTGTCACATCCGCTGGACGAAGTTGATTCGTGCCAATTTGTTTTTCAAAGCTGCTCCACTCAGGAGCAGAATGGAAATTACAATACAGATGTAACGAAGTCTTGTGTAGTAAAAGTCGATATTTGGCTTAGCAAAATAAAGTGAAAGTAAAAAGTTGCAACAACTAAAAATACTAAGTACAGATACTGAAAAAAAAAAATAGTACTTTATTACTTTCCACCACTGATCTGTAGCTATACTCAAAATGGGTGGGGCTTGACCCAGATGGGGGTGGGATAAACCAGAAGTTAATAATTTAAGCCCGAAATTGGTATGGGTTGCTCAGAAGTTATATTTATATATTTATTATAATGCCTTACAATGTTAATACAGGTTATTTCCTCCTACAATTTACATGTTGTGTGTAAAGCTTTTATTGCTAGTAGTGTTAGCTAGTGCGGAGAGACGTTCAATAGTTTTTCTCTACATTGGCACTGAAAACAACACTAAACACAGTACTATATTTTGAGCTTTTCAAGATATTTAGATGCATTAATTGCAAAACAAAAAAACAAAGCAATGCCATGTACTGACACTCCCCCAGAGACTGATGGTAATTATTCATCTAACCTATATTGGTGGGTGTGTAGCCTCAGTAATTATTTGGTATGAATTGAAATGTTCCTGTAAAGTAGTAAAATGTCATCTAAGAAATATTGTCATGTCTCGTCAGATTTAATCAGCGATCAGATAGTTTCTGATCAATTAAGGCAACTTTAGATTATTCTAGACAACTTTAATTCGGGAAGGTTCTTGTACTAGGTATGCCTGTATTTAGACAGCAAACATTTCATTATTATTAATTATTGTATTGATATTAAAATATACTGACATTAGTATTAATACAATTTAAGTAATCAACTTACAAGTTCAGTCAACATTAGCAGTGTAAAGCTGACACTAGATGTAGCATTCTGACATGTGTTAAGCATTTGGGCTTAATACTGTTATTCATCTCACCAATGAGTAAAATGTCCCCCCCCTTAGATATAAAAGATGTAGATTGCATCATTGCACAGAAGTAGTGACACCATGGGGACTTAGGAATTATGAAAACAACCGACCGTTCACACCTTCGTACACCATACACAACACACTTGCGTCATCCATTCATTAATGAAATGCAGTAGCAGCAGCTTTTGGAAAGGAGACACACTCCGGTGTCCGAGCCCCATGCCATGCAGGTGAAAATTTGCCAGTAAAAGATATGAGCTCTCATTAAGTTTAACAAGCCAACAACCCCCTACCCAGGGTCCCGCCCCTGCAACAGCTAGGGTGGGATTTAACTGGCTTGTTAATGTGACTGACAGCTCAACAGGGTCAGTCTGTTTGTCTGCTGCGATGCAACGGCTTCCATACTTCATAAAGTGAGTGACGACAGTCGGCCAGTAGTGCCAGTGGGTTACTGGCTGCCGATATTACAGCATACAGGTTTGTGCCAGCTGGTTGGCTATATGCTCTGCGGTCATTAGACACACATAGCTCACTCTCTCCCTTCTATCATCCACCATGCTTGTTAACTCCTTACGAAAAAGAAACCAGTCGGCCATCACACAGACAAACAGCTAATTAAGTTACATTCAATGCATAAAGCCAACCTGACTTTATTCTCATGTTTTCCACCACAACAATCAATTCTCAAAATATTTGCCTGTTGCTTTCCGGTAGAACTGTTTCTGTCTTATTTGCATGGTTCTCTGTAGTCCTAACAGGCCAATAGACTCCTCTCCAAAAATGTATATGAAATGAATCTGAAACATGCTGTTTTCATCATATTAACCCTCCCAACTATTGGTTATACAGAAATCTATATAATGGATGTATGACATACAATGGATTGATGCCCAACCTTCCAGACAGCAATTTCTTTCTTCTTTTTAATTTGCCTTAAAAATGGCTTCCATTATTTTATTTTATTTTTTGCAATCTTTAATTGACATGATTCTTTCATTAGGTAAATGTTTGTTATCTGGATTTGATTTTCTGATGACATGGCCCTGGGCTGCTATTCATTTTGGCACACAACAACCAACTATCCAAAGTTAAATTACAAAACTTAACGGGGTCTATGGAAACCAATACCTGTGTGTCAGGAACGAGTTCATAAGATGTTAGCAAAGCTGGCTTCCAAAGTGTACTGAGAAAGAGTTGGACATTATTTTTCTTTACATCTTTTTAAGGATATGTCCCATTTCTGTCCATGGATGGCAGCTAAAACATGCAGTAGACATGTTTTTTCCTACATTTTCAGTCTAATGCCTTGTTTACAGTAACTCCATCAATGAGTCTGAGAATGAATCTTCTTTCATTAAAAATAAATTAATACTTTACCACAGTGAATATCAAGGGATAGAATACACAATACCAGTGCGTACATTTTGAAAACCTGAATTAACAAACTGATGACGACAAATGTATTTTTTTCTCTCGACAATTTCTGATCTGCTTCAACTGATGTCCAAACCATGGGGTTTATCTTGACATTTATAATCTCACATTCAGTGACTGTGCTGAATTTAAAATCCATCACAAGGTGACAAACATATTTGTTAATCATATTTCATGATGCCAAATGTGTGCCAAATAGTGTTGACATTATGGGTTGATCCTGTTTCCTTCCAGGTAATATGACAGCTGTCAACGTCTGCTTGAATGCTTCTCAGAAGGAAACACTGACTTTATTTTGCAACTGAGTAGTTTTTTCCATTCCAAAATGATTCTTAATTAACCGAATGTCACGGGTGCCATCATAGAGCATGACTGTACTTATTTTGGCCTCTCAGGTAACTAAAAGGCTCTATGTGTCCCCTGGAGGCTGCAATGTTCATTACACACTTTGCTATTCATTTTCACACACTACACAAAGTTTGTACTGAGGGTGGCACTATAAGAAAGGTCACTATGTTCACAGGGGTTTGGTATCTTTACAGCACAAATGTAAAGAGCAAATTTCATAGAAATCTGTTTAATTAATTTAATTATTGGGGGCAGACTAATAGTCTGACTTGTGAGTCTGTCATACAAAGGGTTCACCCTCTGGGGGACATGATTGTCATTGGTTTACTGATGCCGCATAACAGCTTTCAATTGACATGAGACAAACACTTGGCATGTACTGTACAGTTAATGATATAAATCCCCTAATTGTAGCTGCTGGAAATCTTATAGTGATGTCAGACAATTATCTGTGGTAAGTAGGTCATATCAATTGTGTTAAATTCAATAAACATAGATGTTTTTTGGCAGTGTTTTTGATTAGGAAGATTATGTCTTTGTCCTGTATGCCTGCAGAAGTGTTATCAGTACAGACAGTCTCCAGAACAGTATCCAGCCAAAAAAATAAAGAAAGTCTGGCTCAGTCGGAGCCCGAGGACAGATTTATACAGAGGAGATTTGGATGATTACACACCATGGAAGTTCTCTGTGATTGAGATTGGAAAATAAGATACAGTAGCCAGTGCTTAAAGTCTGGAAATCACAATGCAATGTAACATAAAAGTAATCTTTTTTTATGATACAATCATTCAGAGATGTCCAGATATGCAGCTGTACTCATTGTAAGCTAAAATGTGCTGTCTAGTAATGTATCTCTCTTTTCTTTATCTATTCTGGTGCTTTTCATCCTGTGGATAACTGTTTAAATTAGATGTTACTGTATGTTGGCATGTCTTGTTGAAGGTTCATAGAAGAAAATGCTGGAATGATCTAAAAATGGTCAACTTAAGTTTTTTAAATCCTGACAGAACCCTGATGGAAAAAAAAGTATTAAACATGTAATGCATTCTGGGAAGTGTAGGAAATGACTGATCAGTGTGAGAGCATTGAGGGGTTAAAACACTGGTACCGTGAAGGGGACTTATTCAGTTTAACATTCTGTCTGACATTGTGTTCATATTTTTTACTGACATACTCGTCCGGGCGAAGAGTGTTCTCAGAAATTAATTTATGATGAGAAACATACTATGAAAAAGCAGATCGCCTGTGTTACTTTGGAAAGGGACCAGGACAAAGGAAATGAGGCACACCAAAGATCACCAAGAGAAGAACGCTGCAGGCTGAGCTGCTGGAGTTGGGTCTCTCAAGGGGCGAGACAAAGCTAGCTGGTAAAGGCCCCAATTGCCTGATCGGGCGAAGAGCTTAAGTAAATTAAATACAACATCTGCACATAACAATTACTGTATAGCAATGGTTAATGTTATAGATTGGTTAGGGCACAAACTAACAATTGGTTAAGATATGGTTAGGGTGATAATGAAAGTTCTTGGTTAAGGTTTGGCAAAGATTGTGGAAAAGTTAATAAAAATGCAGTTAATTAGTAATAAATAGTAGTTAACAAGTTAATTGCTGGTCTGCGATAGGACACATGTCTCCTGCATGAAAGAAAGTTACAGCGTCCGACCTTTACTTTCTGTCTTGATACAGAGAGTGTGCACTACTTTCCGGCACTGAACGCTGGCAGTGAACGTTAATATTTTTTGCTCTGGCACCCGAAGGTGATGCCCCCAATTCCAGCTACGTGAATGACCATCAATTAGCACATCGCCAGACCAGTCTGAGTCATGGAGCCGTGGGCTTCAATTCAGAAGCCTGGCTAAGTCAGAGCAGGTAGTTGGTATTTCAGACAGACGGGCACCATGCTGTCTCAGGTATGTACAGACTGAGTGATGGATCGATTGCAAAGCGAGAGAGGAGCTGGATGGCTGGATATTTGCACATTTGCAATTCAAGGCATGCCGGGCAACAATTCTACCAATGCACTTCAGGTTGTTGCTTTGAATTGAATCACCCAAGAAGTTGCTAGCATATATATATTTTTTTTTTCTCCCCAGTGCATGATTGCTTTCTTGATGTCCATTGATTGCAAACAAGCTGTTATTTTACCTGCTGTGAATGAGTTGAGTTTATCATTACACATTTTCCTCCATTTAAATACTGCTGCATTGTGCCAACATAAACATGATTCTGTATAATTTCACAGTGTTTGCTGTCTTTTCTCAACTTACACCTGTGGAGGGTGGCTGCCTGAATGTATTGTATAATATTGTCCTTCTCTGACTAAATCCTCTGACTAAGACCTATTATCTCTTCTCTTAATGTTTGATCAGACGTTCCCTCTTATGAATCAGGTGTCAGTGATTTCTTTCTGTCTGTTGTCTCCTCTGTGCGCTGGTCTGAGGCCATTTGGCAAAGAGTTAAACAGCGCAGTGGAGGAATGATCCTGGAAAGCATTAACTGATCCCAGATGCCCTGACTGGCCCACCTGTGTTTGTGTGTGTGTGAATTCCTGTGTATTTGTGTGAATGCAACGGATAGCACCGATGCTTGTTATCGCTCCTTACTGAAACCAGCCTGATATTTTTTTTGAATCTCTCTCTCTGGGGGAGTATGTGCATGTTTGTGTCTGATTGCATCTCTCTAAGAGTAGTTGCTTGGTTGCTTTCATCTCTATATTCACGCACAGCTACGCAAAGAAGCAGAGCCATAAAGTGCTGAGCTCATAATGAGAGATGCTGCTCTAAAAAGACAAAAAGTTCAATGCCAACAATAGCACAGTGGACAGGGGGAACGCCAAGTACAAACTATGAGCAACCTGCGGATTCAGTGCATGTTTGCTGCCACACAAAACACACAGTTGGCCTTCAGGAGTCTACCGAAGAACTTTCTGCACATAAAGTATACAGGGCAATATGTGTTTAATAGTCCAACATGCCACATACCATAATGCTTTGGCTCACAACTCATATCCCCTGGTCTCTTTACAGGGCACCCTACGGCCACTGTCATGCACTGAGGGCAGTTTACGATGCATGGGAAAACGCAGCCTTGGCACCGCACCCGACACACTCCACACAGTTCAGTTACAACTGTGAAATGGTGGCACACACTAAGCAAAGTCTGTGAGGAAAAGCTTGTAATTCAAGTGTATTTTGCTTAGGAATGTCTCCTGGACAAAAGGTAATCACAGAGAAACAGTTCAAAACTTATGCTGCATTCCAGACAAATTGGAACTTGAAAATTTTACAACCTCCTGGAGAAAGTACAATCGAACGCCACTTTAGGTCCGAGTTACTTGTGTAATCAGGGCAAATCCATCTACACTAATCTCTTAGTGAAGCAGTTGTCTGATGTCACAAAACAATTGAAAACGATTAACGTAAAGTATATTTGCCTGTATTCAATGAAAATAATACATACTATCACACAGTAAAAACCTGTTCTATATTTATTCATTTAGCTGACACTTTTAACCAAAGCGACTTACAATTGCTATACATGTCAGGTCGCACACCTCTGGAGCAACTAGGGATTAAATGTCTTGCTCAAGGACACAATGGTGGATGGGTCACAGTGGGGGATTGAACCCTGGTCTCTCACACCAAAGGCTTAGTCTTATCCATTGCACCATCACCAACATGTTCCGCATGTTAATTATTTTAAAATATGTTGTCAATATTATTAGGGAGCTTGTTACAGTAAACAGTCATCTTCTCTGCACAAAAGCTATTTGGGAAAAGATGTCTGAAAATATGAAATATGAAATATACAACATTTGGTGACTTGTGAAGATTACCTACCTAACTAGACAGGAACAGTTATCGAGTAATGCATATTCATGTAATTTGTTGCCAGTATATGGGCTATCTTTTTAATTAATTCATTAATTAACAGCTATGACACCGCCCAGTTTAATTGTGTATACACAAGAAACATCAGTTTTTCACGATCAGCCATGTTTTAAGTTTACGTTTGGCATTGTGCACCTGAAAAGCATGGAGGTTGGAAATAGGATATTACAGCTGGGAAATTCCGACCTTGCGGCATTCTTTTGTCACACTCCTGCTCCTCCACCCACGGCCATAGTGCCGGTGCAGTCAGGCATTACAACTACATAAACAGGATGCAACAATGTTGGTGATCCTTTGACTTTTTGCCATCATCAGGTCGAAATTTCAATTTGTCCAATAGGCTACTTAAGTTTATGACTGTAAGCCTGTTTGCATTTAGCTCAAAGCATTACTGTGTAGCCTCACAGAGCTGTTAGTCTTTATTGGTAAATACACAAGCAATTCCTGCCCATTTGCAGAATGTATTGTGTGCATGTACTGTATGTTAACATGGGTATCCGTTGTGAAAACAGATTCCTGACCTTGCATTTAACTGATTTAAACTCAACCCATTCATTGTTTAGCAGAGCTGGATATTCAGCTTCAACGTAAAGTAGATCAGAGGTTTTCAGACTTTTTCAGCTCAAGACCCAAAAGAGATATCTGGTGTCTCCCAGGGACCCACATTTACAAAAATACATCGTGACTTGCTGTAACATTTACATTTATAATCTACAGATAAAGGGCACAAACCATGAACTTAAAAATCTAAAAGTCTCATTGGAGTTCTCATTTCTGTGTCTCACACCCATTTTTACTAATTTTCTCATCCCCTCCCAACATCCCTCAGCATCAGCACCAACATGTCTTTTTTAATGATGCTGACATGAATTTAATGAGATGCATGTAGCTGGTTAATGTTTTTAATAGGGGTGGGCATAGATTATTTTTTTAAATCTAGATTAAAATGGCTCATTTGAATTCTGCCGAAGGTATTCAGAATATGTGTGCGAACGGGTTTCAGGCCAGGTTTCAAGCCAGGTGGCGCATCAGACCAGGGGCTCATCTCCTGTTTCCAAAATGCATCACAAACTGCTTGAGAAAGCTGTTCTACTATGATAATTGGTGATGAAAATAAATCATGTTCAGTAAGATGTACTTGTGTGTAGCGTTTGATGTGCTTTGCGTTTAGGTGGTAGGCTACTTGAGACTGGAGGAACTCCTACAATAAACTAATTCCGCATTGCACAAGGTGCAAACCAGGTGTTGTGCCGAGTTTTGCTTGCCTGCCAAGAATTGCATGCACCTCCAAATAATGCTTTTAAATGCTGTAAAATTCTTTGTGGACTTCATCAATGGTGAT
>JAPMOB010218253.1:0-14244 GCA_029875015.1 Lepomis gibbosus | reverse complement strand
AAAGGCGGGCGTCTTAACCATTGCGCCATCCCACCCCAGACATGGTAAAATTGGTTTAGTCACACCCTTACCATTAAATTAAATCTTAAAAGAATATTTCTAATCACTGTGACCTGCCAACAAGCAACCGATAATATTAATGTGTACAGTTTTTGACAGGCAACTGACAGTGGGTTTTTCTTTTTTTTACATGGGAATTCTCTCTGGGAATTAAGCATAATGGTATTAACTCCACACATTTAAAAATAAAGAATGAAAATAATTAAACAATAAAAGAACATTTTGAATCAAATTTTTGATATGAGGACTTACAAGTCAGACTTGTATGGTGATTGTTTTCTTCTGATAGGAGTTGCTGAAGTTTTAAATTCCTGCATTGACTGTCAGCTTGACTCTTTGTCGAGGAGCACAGACTACAAAAAAATAATAGCCTCATGCAGCTGAAGATGGCAAAGGAGACATCTCTGGAGGTTTAGGCAAAGGCTCACCTTCCCTATGGGCAGGCATGGAACTGGCAGAAAAACGTTGTCCTCACTAAGAAATTATTTTTATTTATAGGCCAGCCAGAATAATAAATGTCAAATGAAGGATTTTTTTTAAAGGTGAAACAGCTTTGTGGTAGCTTAGTTCTAGGGCTTGATTTACCTATGAGGAATGGGAGAGACAATATAGCCTTGATGTGGCCTTGCATAGTCTAGTGTTCTTGAAAACACATAAGAATCTCAATATTAATAATTTAAAAGTATTTTAATTTTGTGTTTTAAGTTTTAAGACATATAGTGTGGAATTAAAATGAATGGCGGTGGGCTGATGCCTAGAAGATGGTACGTAGGTTCATTGAGCACACTAATTCATTTCCAATACATAATGGCAATGCCATAATGCAATGAGACTCTTAATAGGAAACAGTTATGGAAATCTGAGAGAATTCCATACAATCCATAGATCACAAAGGAACAAAATGTCACAGCTGGCACAAGCAGGGTAACCAGAAACATAGGGAACAGGAAAATTCTGACCCAGACGCAGATCTGGTGCTGTTCACATATTTAATGAAAGAACAAAAGGCTTACAGTCAAAAGTCAAAACCAGATAGAGTGTTCCAAAAAGGTAAATAAATCTGACATGGAACTGGCAAAGTCCAAAAAGAACATGCAAGATTACATTACATTAATTCATTTTATCCAAAGTGTCTTACAATTGCTATGTATGTCAGAGGTCGCACGCCTCTGGAGTAACTCGGGGTTAAGTGTCTTGCTCAGGGACACATTGATGGATTGAACTCAGACCTCTCACACCAAAAGGCATGCGTCTTATCTACTGCGTCACCACCCCGATCCGAAGATCCAAGGAAACAACCAGAACAACACAAGAAACAAATGCTGAGAAATTGTCTGTAACGCTAGACAAGGACAAATACAAACTGGCATTGGAGACAAAGAATCGCACAGACTTAATGCTTGGGATTGTAACCAAATTCTATACATTCTTTGGGAATCACAAATAATACTAGGCGAAGTTGCTCATTATTAAATGGGATAAAAGTCAGCTCAGGAATGTGATAAAAAAATATGGCCATACCATAAAACACCTGCTTTTAGAATAGAGTTTGATTTAACAGTCTGTCCACTTGAAAGACCACTGAGAAGAGAGGATATTTAAATAGCATAAAGTAATGTAGAAAGTGGAGCTAAAACAGAACTGTTTTCTACAGTTATAGCTATCAACTATCAAAAATAAAGACAGTGGTTCCACTTTTTTTTATTTATTTACCGTAGTACAACAGAAAAAGTGACAAATGTCAGAAAAATATTACCCAAAGATTCAGTAAGATAGTATATTTCAGGTCCACCTCAATGGACACTAATCAAACCCTATTTCTTTATTTTTTGCCTGTATAATTAAAAAAGAGTTTTCATCTCTGTAGCCTATTACTTGTTGCCCTGTGCAATGTCCACATCTGTTCCATCGCAGGGCCACATACAGACGAACAACCACTCACACCTAAGGACAATTTGGGAGACACCAATTAACCTAACCTGCATGTCTTTGGATGGTGGGAGGAAGCCGGAGCACCCGAAGAGAACCCACGCGGACACAGGGAGAACATGCAAACTCCGCACAGAAAGGCCGGGGCAACCGGGGTTTGAACCCGCGTCCTTCTTGCTGTATGGTGACAGTGCTAACCACTGCACCACCGTGCCGCCGAGAGAAGGATATGTAAGTAATACAAAATATAACAGAAATTAACTAATCTAAAACCCAAAAACATGACAGAACACTACCCCAGTAGCTTCAACGTTATTATAGACCATGTCTAGTGTTTCCTCTGTTATGGGATTTCCTGTCTACTTTCTGGACCTTTTGAATTTTTTTTTTTTTACTTTTTTCATGCTACCTTTTGGATTTGTTTTCATGTTGACTGTTTAATTGGTTTTGTCCTGAGCATACCTGACAACTCTGTAAGCCTATTTGTATTTTTGATTGTGCGCACTGAAGTCTTTATTGGTTTTATCTGTTTTGCATCATTACCATCAATTGCCAAATAGAACCCTAATGGGTTTATCCAATCATATACAATCCTCTTATATAGGCTTACTCAATTAGACAAATGGGACTAATTGATTAAAATGATTCCTTTTATGATACATTGTCTCTCTTTGCATGCAAATGTTACAAACAATGTTATAATGCTAAAGCACCTGGCCTTGATTTCTCTCAAACAGATCAGTTTAAATGCTGTAGACTCGTGTTTGTGAAAAGCAAGTTCAAGCACTCCTCATTATTGCCCTTGGAGCTGCATCTAATCTGGCTTCTACACTGCACAACGTGAAGAAGTATTGATCCTTGGACACACTGTGTGTTGAATGAACGGTAATGAAAGCAGCTGTGAGGTAGAGACTTTTTATTATATAGAGGCTTTGCTTTGCCTGCAGTTTGCTTTAAAGGACATTGTACAAAAGGCCACAGACAGTATTGACATTGTGAATCATCCATCTTCATTCATGTGTTCTGTATCAATCTGAAACAACACAAAATGAAACTAGAAGTCCAGATTAAAAAAAAAAAGTGTTTCAAAGTGTGATCCTTAGATTTCAGATTATGATATTTTGACTGGTGGTGCCATAAAAGCATAAATGTGTTATAGTTGTATGAACTTTTCATTTTTGTGCATGGAACACATTTTTCATCCACCCTCTGCTACTGGCACACCATTTATAACGCTCATGATGTAATTTAAAAATGGAAAAAATGCAACAAATAATTATAAAATGTTTAATTGAGGTGCTTAAAACCTTGATTCTGCATGCACTTGTCCCTGGAGAATACCAGATGTTTGATTAATCCATCTAATTGTTTCAAGAGCTCAAAAGCTTCAGAAGAGAATACCACCATAATTTATGGACAAAATTAGCCTAAACCAAAAAAGTGGTGTATTAGCTACATATCTTAACTGTGATTTCTTTTGAGCACAGCATCAGTGCGTGTGATTACTTAACTGTCATCAGTCAACAGGACACATGCACTCTAATGTCATCAGTGCTAACAAGCTTGGTGGCGTTGTGCATCACAATGACAATATCAGCTATTCAGGGCCGCTGATTTTCATGGTAATGGTACACAAAGTTTTAGAAATCTGCAACATGACTTTGTTGCACGTAGGAGTAGGGATGTTATTTTTGAAAGCTATGTCAAGAGAACCCTAAAAGGTATTAGTTGATGGTGCTCACATCCAAAAACAATGAACATACTGATGTGACTAAATGCTTTAATTTGTAAGTGAGGCCACAGATGCCGGTATTAGCATGCTTTTTATTCATTTAGTGCCAGATAAGACAAGACTGCAAGTTGTCAGTGTGACCTGTAAGTCTATATATGAAGAATTGAGATAGCAGCAATAGCAGCTCACACATGAATGTGTTGTTTGTATTAGTGTGTTTGTGGTTTGTATGAAGGTCTTGCATTAAAGTGATTTTTATTTCAAGAGTTAGTAATCTCGTCATGGGGCAATCTAAGAACTGATAGGGTTTGTAATTTATAGGTTGGAGATAACTCTTTTTCATGATATACAAAGGATTTTTGCTCACACAATATCAACCCTTATCTATAAATGAGAACTGCTCTTGTAATTCAAAATCCAGTCAGACTCCTTCGTAAATAAAATTAGTTCATCTATTCTTAATAGAGGGTGAGTTTGTTGCTCCCTGTGAAAAATGATAGTCTGCCAACGAATGATGCTGGCTGATTTTGACCTTGGCACACCGTCTTTGACACCTGGTTGTTTTATAATCAGGGTTGCTATTTGTCATTATTGTCACGGCAGTTTGTAACTGCTGAGCTAAACAGTGTTAAACTGGACGGTAGAAATCTTACAGAAACTGGGCATGTTCCCAGAATGTTGTAGGAAAAAAAAGATACGTATTTTTTATCTTTATGATAAAAAAGTTCTTTCCCACAGTGGATTGTGATGCAAAAGCAGCAATGACAAGACCAGTGCAGGAAATTAAAATACATGATAAGAGACTCCTCAATACTCAGTTTTACACAGTTTGACACCAAAAATAAGGTAGTGTGCAAGATTGCTATAGCAATAACTGCTTGGCACTAAGCACCGCATGCTGCCCTTGGCAAAATATGAGGATCTCACAAATTACCACTTTAAATGAGAAACGCCACTTCATATTTCTGCGCGAGTGTGTGTGTGCCATGGTGTTTTATGCAGCCACCTGGGCTGCTAGAGCCATGCAGAGAGCAGTTTGTACATCTGACATTTTAATGTAATGCACTCTAAAACAACAACCGCAGAAACCATGGGTGTGAAAATTACAGTAGAGGCATCACCTCTTTGACACACTCAATAAATATGTAACATGTTGTGTCCACCTTTTGTACAGAAAATGTTCTGTGCAACTAAAATTAAAACGTATGAACACAAGCTGTTGGATCCTCTTAGCCAAGAGCCCCACATATTTGACAAAGGACTTTAAAGCTAACAGCTGCTGATTAATCATGATGGGACTAAATTACTGGCTGCCTCTCAACCGGGTATGGAGCTGGATGCCCAGTTCACTAAGAACCTCCTTTGCATGTACTTGACAGCTGCATAGACTAAGTGCCACTTTTGCCAATTTAGCTGCATCTTTCTGCTCCTTCTACAGTAAGCCAAAATAGCTTTGAAATACTGTGCATTTAAAGTGCTAGCACCCATTTAAAATCAATGGTTAGTTTATGGGGAAAATGGTTCCTGGTAAAATTTAGACTCTAGTAGAGTTTATTGTCTTAGGACAATCTTAATAACTCCAGTTTTGTTTACGTTATGTAAAACGGAGGTTTGGCAAGTGGCAGAAAATGGTCAGATGTAATTTAACACTAATTACAAATCTAAATTAAAGCTATTATACTTTATATATATAGTATATTAAATAGCTATATATATTTTATATATAAAGCTTTAGCTGTTCAATACTTCCTACGGTTGTTTCACGGTAAATGCATATATAAATACAATACTTTGCTGTAAGGCTTTCATTGCACACATTACATTATACACTTATCCATACCATACATGAAATTGTTTATTATAGTCACCAGTGCAACAGTTTCCTGTAGTTTGCAAAGGGGAGGAAATTATTGAAGCAGCTGTCAGATTTTGTTTGCTTGAACAATATTTTTGTTAGCTATAGAATTTTTTAGGGCTGACCCCGAATAGTTGAAGATTCAATGCTTCAATGGGAGCCTGATTAGACTGTCAATCTCACAGTCAAAGCTTTGCAGCGAAACGAGGATCATGCCATTTTGGTGATATGGTGGTGCTCAACATCTGATTTTACATAAAACTACCAGTTTTCTCCCAATAACTAAATACCTATTACAATATAAATTTCAACACATAATACTGTAAATAAAAGTGTGAAAAGAAAAAAGGTTTTATGCTTTAAATGTTTTTAAAGAGCGTGAATAAATCCAAAATTGTAACCCTGATCCTCAAGGTATGGGGCATCAATGTGCATGTGTACGCGTAATGCGTATCTGTTTGTGTGTGAGTGTGTAGTGGCAGAAGAGGAACTTGCTGTAGAGACGAAGCCTTAACTTCACTGGTGCTGTGCCAAGTAGTCGTTTTGATCATTTGTCACCATTGATGATCCACACAAAGAATATTATATCATTTTTAAATAGTACTTGAAATAGACCCGCGAGGAACTGTGACGTGCATGCAGTTGTCGGCAGTACGGCATGCACGCAAAACTCTGCACAAGACCGGTGAATTCAGGCGCGCAGAGAGAACATGATCAACAATAAGGCAAAACAAAAGCCTCAGTTTAGCTGGAAATGTACAGTATAAGTTACATTGACCAATGGACAGAGACTGCAGTTCTGCAACTTGTGAAGATTAAAGTGGAGTGTGTAAACCCCCCCCCCAGGCTCGCAATTCCCGTGCACAAACACAAGTACGCCTACATGATTCGTCTATCAGTTGACTAAAGGCAAAACATGACAACTCTGATTCAACTATGTAAATCCTTAGTTGGGGTCAGCCCTAGTATTTTTGATTTATTTTGTGGTTTGTTAAGTGAGGTATATACCCAGGTAGTGTAGCAAACACTGTCCAACACTCCTGTGTGAGAGGAAATCGCAAAAACCAGGTAAGCAGTGGCCTGTACCATTTTGGGCTGGTACTGTGGCAATTGAATAGGTATTGAATAGGTATAAACTATAGGTATAGTTTATTGTTGTGGCAGAAAATAACATCTGCTATTGGGGGGGCAATTTGGTTTTAGGAACTATAAACATAGGCCACTGTCATTTTTTGTGATGCTGTTAATTTAGTTTTGGTTGTTTGTATTTTTCATATTATTTTTTCAGCCACAGAAATGTCAGCTGTGATAAGTGATAATGAGGCAACGTCAGAAGGACACAAAGAGGCCATATTTGTTTAGATTGGCTATGTTGTTTACTATTTATTGTCTAGGTTATAGATGATCTGTTTAAATAGTTCATGTAGTATTATTATTGTAGGGTGTCATTTGTTTTTGGTGGATTTGAGTATCAGCGGTTCAAACCTGTCACCTTTCAATGACAATATGTCAAGCTTGAGGGTGTTACTTAGCCTGATATAGTTGAGTTGTTATGATTTACAGAACAATAGCCATTACAATTTGGTAATAATGTTAGGTATAATGTTATAGTCTAATGTTAGTGTCTCTTTAAGCCCCCCCTCCCTAAACATTCATATTCTTCTGATTGGCCAACTTTCCTAGGCCTGCCAAAGACTTGTGAGCCACTGCAGTACTGTTGGCCATACTAACAACTGTACAAAAACACACAACTTTCATAACTTTATTCCCAGATTATGTTGAAACTGGACCATATTTTATTGAGTTTCTAGATGGACAGAGTAAGTAAGTAAAGTAAGTGCTAACTACGGCTAACTGTAACTTTAGCTGTGGTTAGCTCAGCTACTGAAGTTAGTGCAGCTAGCTGCATGGCTATCTGCTGGATAGCTGCTGGATAGCTACTGGAGAAAGCACTATAAGTAGAGTGGTGGAATACTGAGACTTTGTGGATGTGATGTGCCAGGAGCAGATCATGTGCTGATGACCGTATAAGGACATCCATGCCTAACTTAAGTCAGCTTGGCAGGAAAGTGGAAAAAATGTTAAATAGAAGTAATATTCAGAGCAGTCTGTGAAGCCTGTGCGTTTTTGCTCGCGGGGATTACTTTTACATACATTTATCTCATTATTTGAAACTTTGGCAACATTTAGTATGAAAGTCCAACATTGTAACAATATATATATGACATAAAATAAGGGAAAGCATAAAAGGTCTTCTTTAAAAAGCCAGCGCAAATTGTTCAGTCAGCCTCTGGAATAGAGATGAGAGCCTGTCCTTGGAGCACCTGTCTTGTAGTTGTCAAAGGGAAACTGGATGTGTACGTGGGTGTGTATGTGGGTGTGTGTGTGTGTGTGTCCAGAATGTGGAAGTATATCTTGATCCACAGCAGCTGCCCCTGAAGCACAATGACAAGCACACTCATTCAAACACTCTTTGTATTAAGTAGGATACAATCAAATCTGTTCTATTTTCAGATTGAGCCAAATCCTATTTGTTGTCTTTCTGTCCCACCAATACTTTTCCATAATCACATTAACACAGTTTATGTGAAAAGTTGAATATATAAAATGAACTCTTTTATCAGCAGTCCGTCATGAATTATCATTTTCTCTTCAAATTAAAATTTTGGGTATACTGAAATGACATTTTTGAGGCAGTTTGTAATCATATTTCCTTTATTAATGGAGTTTTCTTTATGGATGTCTATATCCTTATCTCACTGGCATTTCATTATATTTCAGAGTGTTTGTTAAAAAGAACTAATCATAGGTCTTGGGCCCGACATATTTTCATTGAACATTAACTGCTGCTTTTGACAACATAGTGTCACTATGTGACATGCTCACCTCTAAATGGACAAATGTTATGTAAAGGAGAAAACAGAGCTAATATTAAGTCCATATGGTTAAATGTCCCTTTCACCCAGAGAGAATGTGCTTTACAAATGAGGCATAGTTGATACACCCGTTGGCATCCTCCTGTCCAGCCATCAGTCTGTCCACCTCATCTTCCGTCATCCTCTCTCCCAGTGTTGCCAGCACATGACGCAGCTCTGCTCCCATGATCGTGCCATTGCCTTCCTTATCAAAAACCCTGAGCCCCTCCACAAAATCCTCAAAGTTGCCTTGGTCTTTTGCACGGGAGATATGTTGCAGCATTGGCAAAAAGGTCTCAAAGTCCACCATTTTAGTGCTCATGTCTTCTGGCCGTGGTTTTCCAAGCACTTTGAGCACATCTGCATTTGTGGGATTCTGGCCCAGAGCTCTCATAACGTCTCCGCACTGAGCATATGTAATCTTCATTTCTCCAGTCGGTGTGCGGTCGAACAAGGTGAAGGCTTCCTTGAACTCCTCAATCTGGTCAGCGCTGTACTCAAGAGTGACGCTCTTGGGATCAAAATCAGGCTCCTTGGGTGGCGCAGGCAGTGGCTCTGGAGGTGGAACTGGCTTAGCAGCTGGAGGCGCGTCTTTCTTAGGCTCTGGTTTTTTGGGCTCAGGTTTCTTTGGTTCAATCTTCTTTGGTGCCATGTTGTTAAAGGATTCAGAGGTGAGCTGGTATTCGCTGAGAAACAAGCAAGTGTCTGAAGGGATTGGAAGTGATTCCCAAGCACAGAGGGTCAACCTCCTCTTCCAAAGCTTTTATATGTGCTTTATCTAGGGAGCGAGATAGCAATTTCCAGCAGCACACTATAAAAGGAAGAAACCCAAAATAGATCCCCATAGCAAGTGATGTCAACATTAAGTATTGTTCTCAGCTGCTGTCATCTAGCCGACAGGGCTATTTGCTGTCATTAGCGAGGGTCCAGTTGCATTAGGCCGAAAATGTTCTGTCTCTCTGATGGACAAAGGGATCACAGCAAAGTCAATGTATAAGCCCATGAGGGAGAGGAACCAAAATAGCTTTTTGTGCTATATCTTAAAAGACTAGGAATCACTCCTTTCGGGAACAATGCTTTTCCTCCCCAGAACTTTGTAAATAGTTATAGTCCATCTCAGGATGGATCAGCACATTTTGGGACTTGTTATTGTATATTCATTCACAATAAGAGGAGGGCATTCTCTTTTGAGAAAATAAGATGTTAGGGCTTGAGGGAAATGCATTAAATCTGACTTAGATTCTATACTATAGCTTTATAGTTTGTAAGAGACAGAAAGTCTGCCAAACCTTTTTTCAATGAGAGATGTGTTTGGATACTATCAGTGCTCAATGATACGTTTGGGGATTTTGGCAATTTCTCATTTCCCAGATAAATGATAGCTTGCATTTTCTCTCCTGTCACTTAGAGTGTTCCACGATCTTTAGAAACCTGGCATGCTCTCACAGATCCTAACAGGATTCTTAATTAATGCTTTATTAAAGGCTGATGTACTGAAAAGGTCAACCAGTTAAGTCCATATATGTTAAAAATTCAGTCTGTGCCAATATCCATTGTAAGACAGTATACATGTTGTCTGCTGCAGAAAAAATGAATGAATAATAATAATAATAATACAATTAATTTTACTTACATGCTTTTTTGTAATTTACATAATTTACAATTACAGTGCTTTAAACAATAATACTAGGTATTCTTGTTTGACTGCCAGCATCCTGTGTGGTTCAAATGTGTCGAATGTATGTGTGTTTTCCATGCCCAACTCTTTGTACAGTATGTTATATCTTTCATGCAAGCAAGGCAATTCCATTATGTGTCAAGTTTATAAATACGTAATATGTTTCTTGGCTTTATGTAGATGACTGCTCTGTAATACCCTCCAGTGAATGATAAATTAACCAACAAAACATTAATTTCATTTATGGGAGGATATGTATAGGATGTGTAGTTCTGTGCCACAATTTTAATCAAGCCACTGTAATTTTATGCATACATCACAGTTTATCAACTCAGTTTAAGACAGCTAAAGCCTGTCATGCGATAATCGTATTCACCCTTCTCTGTCTTCATGCCAGTCTCCCTTGATTCATCAATCTAGCGCATGAAGTCCTTGGACAGTGTAGTTAAAGTGTGCAGATGTGTGTGTGTGTGTGTGTGTGTGTGTGTCTGTATAGTTGTCCTTAGCCTAAGATCATTATCACCCTTTTCTTTGCTTTTGAGGTCACATGTCTAGTAAAACTGACAGCTAATTTGTCGTCTTTTGGTGTGTACTTGCATGTGGGTCTGTGCACATTTGTGTCCGACAGAAACAAAGAATAAGTCTGCAATAGAGGCCAAATGGAACATCGACATATTAACTTCCTATATGTAAGATTCTAGGTATTTCCCTTATGACCATTACTGAACAAAATTAAATGACAGAATGGTTCAATGCTTTACCTCCATTGCAGTATCCCCTTCACTTGGATGGGTTACTTACTAGTAATGAATCCTGTCATTTCATCCACCCAAGACAATTTAATCATCTCCCACTCATGGTTACAATAGCTGTTGGCATCTTTCAGCATCTGAAGTAAAAGCTGTCTTTACACGTTGAACAGAGCTGTTTCAAGCCAGATCATAAAACAACTTATACAAATTGATTTTATCTAATTTTCAAAAGCTCGATTTAAACTTTGCCACATTACTACTTACCAACTATTCACTTCTGTCATGAAAAGGTTTTTATGATTTGGGATATTCAGGCAGAAATGGCGAGTTTCTGATCACTGTCTTCATGCACATCTTCATGACTGGCACAGAGTTAATTGGGAAAACAATCAAAATGATTATGGAAAAAATGCTGCACATGTTAAAACTTAAGTCTGATACCAGTCAATCTTGAAGATGATTTAATATTGCTTCATGCCCCTGTGTTTCACAAGTGGAAATGAAGAAGCCAAAATCCATGAGTGACAGTGCATGGCAATATTACAGTGTTACAATACACATTATTACAAGTCTGAATGCAGCTCATGCAAATATAATATGATATCTTTAAAAAAAGTCTTGTCCAGTCTTGCATTCCTTACTAAATATTGATAACATGATGCCATGGCAACCTAATGGTATTGTAGTGTTAACATTGTCCTCTCAGGTCTGCAATGTAACCAACAATAGTTCTTAATTGAGTTGAGATATTGATGTGCATTGTGTAATTTTGTCATATTTGGGTTATTCTTGTTTTTGAATCATCACTAATAAGTGTTTTTATGTTTGCAAAGAGCACTAAAAACTAAACTAACAAAATCAAAATATGTAATATCAAAGAGACATCTCATGCTAATAAACCCACAGAGAATGATTTCTAAACCTACAAGCTCTATGGAGTGATGGATCAAATTTCACTTTTATCAGCCAAGTGTACAAATGGTAAACAAAAATAAATAGTAATACATGTCATGGCTGTGAGTCAGCAAGATGATGGGATTCCTCTCTTCTCTTAAACAATATTGTCCATACTCACAAAAAAACCCTCAAAATAGCTATTCTGAGATGTTTTGGGGCAAGAGAAAAAAAATCTAAACTTTATCCACAAAATCCCTATCTAAAGTCAGTCATTCCACTGTTAACTCCACTGTGTAAGTTGTGTGGGCGAGTGTGGGCTTCCATGCCTGTGTTTTGTGGAGGTCCTCAGAGCGTTTGTTTATATCTGTGTGACCAGGCAAAGATAGGGTGGTCAAAGACAGCAAGCTCTTAATCCGTGAGATAACACTGGGAATGAGGGCAGGCAGACCACTGGTCTGGTCTGGGCTAATAAAAGAGAGTGATTGAGACAGCGGTTACATTCCTACTATGGCCCTGACAGGGTGTGACTTAGACTTTAAAGATTCAGTGTTTAGTTAAGTGTCTAAAAAGGGAAGCGGCCCTGAGCCCTTTCTTCCCTCTGGAGCCCCATTGACTTTGTTGTATATGTAATATTTTGACTCATCTCGTATTATGAGTGAGGGGTTCTCCTCTGTGTGAGACAAAAACATTTTAAAACTCAGAAAATATCATTTATCCTTGACCCCCCCCCCAATCAAACCAAAAAAATGTGTGGCTCCATACGAAGAGCCACCTACTGTACTATGGACATTTAATGACAACAAGTGAAGCCAAGTGTCTTGCTAAAAATACTATGAAATCATGGAATCAATATGTAGGAGAAACTAAACTATAAACACCAGCAGCTGCCCATCAAGATTCAATTATGTGTTGACAGTAAGGTATTTAATGCCTAAACATTATTATGCACCCTCCCTCACCACACACACACACACACACACACACACACACACACAACTGCCACTCCAGAGAACAGAGCCATCAACATCCACACTTCCAAACAGATATAGCACTTGTTTCAATTAGCTAATCTCAAATAGGATTTCATTTCTCTATTTTATGGCGCCCTATAGAGTGTAGTGAACAGCCATACAAAACTTTTCTTATGCGGCCAGAAATAATATTGCGTTGTTATAATGGAATGACTGTTGCAGGAACCAGCTTGCAGACATCTGTGTAAACAATTTAATTAAGACCATGTTTGATGAATTATAGCTGGTGAAGGCACTGCCTGTTCTAATACTTCAGTTTCTTAATTACACCAGACATCCATGTGTTCATTCGCTTTGCCTGCCCCATACTCTTTCCCCTAGCTCACAATGATAGAAATTGAAAAACTACAAAAGGGAAAGTGCATTTCACACTCTACTGAAGCAAAGCAAGCAATTTGAAATTAATCAAAACACAATAAGTTTACAACATGATAAAGAGGTGCTGTATATGAAATGAAGGGAGTCAATTTGTGATACTCAACTCTATGTTTTGTATTACAACATTTAAAATGGTAGTGTCCAAGAATTGCATTTGGACTAAATTACCTTTTAGGTGAGAAATGTGAAATATTTACATTATAATAAACAAGTCTAAATATAAAGTCTTAGTTATCCTTTTCGGTAGGCCTAAATGGAATTTGCAAATGCTCTTCTCACACATGAATGACAGACAGTACATGTTTTGGCGAAAACAACCCTCAGGCAAACTGAATTTTGTGTCTCTCACGCAGACAGTTATACAGTTACAGTTAGTTTTACAGTTATATATATAGATGCGACCTTTGTCATTACAAAAGGTACACCATCAGTGAAGCCAAGCATTGAATGTCAGCACTCTTATTAACAATAGCATTGACTTAACCCACTGAACCTTGAATCAGAGCAGAGCATATTTCATGCTCAGGGTCCGATTATCATACGTGATTCAGATAATCGGTGTATCCTGTTTCCTTAGAGGGGCCCATCAGATACACCACCCTAGGTCAAAAATCGAGCAGAGTTATATTCAGGGCCATGTATCCCAATTAGATAGGCTAAAGAACAGCACAGTTAACAGACATTGGAAAATGCAGTTTGTTGATTTACAAAGTAATCGTCGAAATGGTCTGTGTTATGCTTTTGAAATTTTTACACATCTCTTGTGGAATTTCTTTCTCACTGTGGAAAATTTCTAACAATGCAAAAGGTTGGCTGGGGCCGTTATTGTTGACAGTCCAGCATTGGTAAGTACTATTAGGCATCTTCAGTAAGACTGTAAATATTTAAAATGAAACTGTCTCTGTTGCCAACACACTGTGACACTGCATGAACTTGTAAAATTTCAATATAGTACTATGTACCCTATCATTTCTTGTCAAGGTACACATGTCTGTACCAAAGAATAGCTGGGAGATC
>JAPMOB010218243.1:0-17587 GCA_029875015.1 Lepomis gibbosus | reverse complement strand
ATCAGTACAGTTATGAAGTGAGGGGAGGGTATTTAAGTTGAACTTTGTGTAAAGAAACTAAAATGATTATTGATGATTATGCAGAATTTTCTTTTTTACAAATACAAAGATATAATCAAAAAAATTATTTGTGCAAAACATTAAGGGAGTGTTTCACACAGCAGCAGTTAACAGCTACCAGCTACCTCCAAGCTAGCCCACATTGCTTGGAGATGTGCTGTTAATTTCTGCTGATTGGAGCACAACATAGCCCTGCATTGCCTATAAAGGCTGACGTAATACAACCCCCCCCCCCCTGCCTTTTTCAACAAGCCCACAAGGCGCAGGTAATGTGTCGTTAGCAATTATGGCCGTTTGTCCATTTAAAATGTTTTACATTTGTAAGGAACTGTTGTGCTGTGAAGTTTGTAATTCACTCAGAGCCAAGAGAGAGACTAATGGTGCATTCTAGCTGTACTGAGAAGAAGGAATTTCTGAGTTCCCAGTGGGAAATTTCAACTGGAATGTCCCCTTAAGTCTGAGAACCTCACCAACCCTAATCTAATCCAAGATGGCTGCTCCTAGCATCAACGGAGTGAAAACTGTAACATTAGTAATATACTGTTCATCCACATCTGTCTTTATTTGCGTCTTATTAAATCAGTTGTACTTGTATCAGTGGACATGTTGCTACGGTGTTTGCATGTGCAAAATACTGTGGAATGTGCTGCTATTAACTGGTATTGCTAACAATGGCTAGAAGCATTCCTCTTTTATTTCCCGGACTTAAATCTGTTGTTTTAGTGGAATACAGTCAACTCAGGTGTGATGTCATTCCCAGCTTCAACTTCTGAGTTTAATGGAACATGCCATAACTTGCTCCCACTAGGAAAGTTGAAGCTAACTTAGCTTGCTGAAGTTGCGGCAGTTCCCACCTACTAAATATTGTGTTTGTCCAGCATTATGCATAGGGGCAGGTTCCAGCTAGCATTAGCACAGTATTACCAGACTGTCAAAACTCATCGAACCTGTAACCTCAGCAATCTGTATGCTAAATCACTGATGACACAAAGCAACAACCAAGAGTGTTGGTCCCCAGCTGGTTAACATCTGTTGTGGCCATTTCATTAAATAACAAACTTTTTTAGTGCCTGCATACACAGATATTGGACCAATCAAATTAAAGTATAGCCATGTCAGTCCAAACTGAAAATGAGTGCTGACTGGAGAAGACCAATGTGAGAGGCACTGTTACCGCAGAAAAATAAATGAAACAAAAATGTCTTCTTATTGATCATTCAAACTTTGACTAAATGTCAGTCAAAACAAACACATGACTTAAAATGAACAAAACAAAACACTAACATGCTGGTAGCACTGCAATTACCACGTCTGGTCTGGAAACAATCTGGTCATCCACCATTTAATTTATTCTTCCTTTCAAGTTAAATGCCGAACAATTGTCCTTAACAGTTTTCCTGTCCATTCAGATTGCAGGTCTATCCTATTGGGTACATAAAACCAAACCCCTCCTCTTTCACCCCTGACAAAACCAAGAACATAAACCCAACAGCTACCATCCTGCCTCCTGCCCCGGTAGAATAGCTGACAGACACAACAAGTGTGTTGGTCGTTTACAGGGAGGCCTAGCTGATCCTGCCAGGCTCTTTATGGTCCAGGGTAGGTTGCAGCAGTGAATGGGCCCCTGCCAGTAGCCAGCGGTGGTCAGGGCTATACATGGGAGAAGATCTCGGCAGGCAGCTATTGTGATGGTAAACCGGGGGATTGAATGGAAAAGGATGGGCAGGACACACACATAAAACAGAGGAAAACATGAGGAGGGGAGGGAGGGAGAAGAGACAAATACCCGACCACCTCAGAGATGGCACGCATATAAGCTAGAAGACAGGCCTTGTGCATCCACCTTTATGAGGGACTTCAGTTCAGGCAGATATTACAATCTACCTTCACTCTGTTCTTACCAGTATATACAAAAAGCTCTTCCTGACACAAACCTCCATAAAGCCAAGGTACAACCTTTTAGTATTCTTCCAAGGAATGAGGATCAGTAAATATAACCCTGATTTTGTAAAAATGTCTTCAAATCCACACAATATTGGCCAGTGACTCTAGATGTGAAAAGCAAGTTATTATTTCTAAGAAATAGGAAAATATGTCTTGGGAGATCTTTGGAAACCAACCAACCTAAAGGGACAAACTAAAGCTAAACTGTGATATTATTACTGCTGTTATGGACATTTTTATATCTATTAACTTATGAAAGCTGAATATAAATGATAAAAAAATGTGACATTATTGCCTTAGGAGGTGGGAAACATTTTGCCATTACAGCAGCAGGGATAAATATACTACTGAAAGGAATCATATTTATTTATGTTTCAGTTTCAGTCCTCCACAAAATGACTTTAGACATCACAGGATGTAAGATATCTGACCACAATGACATCAAACATCATAGTAGCAATAAAGCTCTAATCGCAAAGGCATTAGTTGGTCCATTAGAATATCAAACAGCATTCCTGTGTTTTTATGTGTTAGAACGCTGTTTCATTGATATTCAGGAAACTGTTTTCTATTTTAACCCTGATAAAGGAAATGCAGTTAGGTAATATTTTTGAAATATTTAAAAGGGTTGCACATGTATTTTATCTTTGTTAGTATAAGAAATGGCTTATGACAAAAATGACTAGCTTAGTGACTTACAGCAACAAAGCTTCCATTGCAGTTTTGACTTTCTTGGTCAAAAAAGGGCAAACATTTCTCTGATATTTATTTTAAATAAATATTTAATTAGAAATATACTTGTTTATACATATCATCATTAAATGATCAGTCTTAGAACTAACATGACACTCTTTTATTTGCTCCAATGTCTTTATATGTTAGATATAGTTTTACAGTAGAATGAATACTATAAATCCTTATTTTTTTCTAATTGACAATTTCATTTGTTTCATTTGTATTTATAACTCATTTGACATAGCAAAACTAAGGAAACTACTGTTTTCCTTCTGCTTATACACTCTAAAAGTGTCCTTAGTGATTTAGCATTGCACTCCTATAACATTGTCAGACCTACAATGGACAGCTAAAAGAAAAAGGATCAAAATAAATATAGCAGAACCAGAGATTTTGACGTAGCCACTAGCTGAGATGAGGAGTGGGCTATAGAGGCATGCTTAGCTCACGTCTTTCATTTTCAGACTTGTAGTCTTCAACCTCAACCGACACTGACTCAAGTGACGTCACTTGTAGATATTTAACAGATTTACACCCAGCTCCCTCTGGAGCTACGAAAGGCTACAACTGTCTTCACATATTGTAATAATCCCAAACACAGCTGTTCCTAGCTACTGAAGCTGCAGAGCTTTATCCTTTAGCTGCCATTGGGGGCATTAGTATGTCACGTGTATTTAATTGTTATTAAGGTGAGTGCATATTGCACCTTTTCTGATGGAGGCATATTGGGAGAATTTGTCAGGGGGCAGAAAAAGGCTCTGGCTGCCTGATAATCCTCCAGTGCTAAAAGCCCTCCAGAAAAACATGACGTGTGGTAATCAGTAAAAGATTCAAGTGTGCCAGAGAGTGCGTACACACACACACACACACACACACACAATCACATATGCCACTGAACGGACAAAAAGGGAGGGAAAAGACTGAGCAGAGGAGGGAAGAAAAAGAGAATAACACTCCTCCTCTCACTCTTTTTCGCTCAGCCCCATTCTCTTTGTCTTCGGTCTCTCACTCAAGGCTGTGTCAATACAATGTGACAGAAATTTTCTCCACAGTTACCTCTCAGTACAGCAAACACACACATGGCTTATATGACCGTTATCCTTTCTTCCCAGTCTTCCAGTGTTGTTCTGGGGGCAGTAAGACCACCTTGTGAGACACAGATGGCCATGACCACACTGACAAGAGTATCAACCTTTTCTACCCACACACTGTGCCCACATTTTTTCATAACAGGGGTAATTTTGATTAAAAAAAATGCTGCTCTCAAACGGTAGTGTGGGCAAGGAAAACTGAGCTTTGAGAAAACACTTTCATGTAAATGTCAGCTCAATGAAGACTTTAATGTAGCAGAAACTTTTGACTCCTGCTAATGCAGCAGCTAACACAATCTTTATGTTTATACTATGACACTTTATCAGCCAGGTTTATCCAGGTGAAGAGAAACATAATATCTTGCCATGCCTGTCATTTGTTTTGCAGATATTAAAGGACTTTGATATTCCACGTTAAACGTATTCATTCAGAAATTGTCATCACCATAAATCTCCCCTCCCTGGCTCAGATGGGCCAATCGGGCTCTGGCCAGCGATCTTCAATTGCCCTCTGTGTCGCAGTATCAAGCATTCAGAATTTGGCATTTAGATGTTTAATTGACTGTCACTGATAATGGGATTGTGTTCATTCAACCAGGGCCCTTCAAGGGGTGGTACAAAGCCTTTGGGACTTTCAGAGAAAGGGAGGGAGTGAGGGGTTGAGAGAGGGACACTGACCCTCTTTCCTAATATAGAACATTTTCCATAATAAATATATAAGTGAGCAATTTAGACAGTGTTGGAAAGTGGAAATGTTTAGGTGATACCTGTTTGTGTAATAAAAAGTCCACCTTAACACTATACTCACTTGCCATATGTACTTTGAGAGGTCAAGGTCCCTGGTATCCTTTCTCCTGTCCATATTAGCTAAAATGTGTAGTGATAGCTATTTTACACACGACTGTAAGAGATGGAGGAAAAAATCACCAAAATCGCAGTCCTTGTTCTTTTACAAAAATTAATTCTGAAGTTCAACTGAAGCTAATATGTGACCAGACATCCCAAAATATTTAAGACAGTCCCGAATTACAAGCAGTTGTCCCGACTCCTATCCTGTTTGTCCGAAAAATTAAAACTAAACCTGTGTTTTGACTAGTTCTAGCCTAATAAAACTTTTAATATGTTGCTAATTGTTGTGAAACATTCTTTTGGTGTTGCCCGCACATGGGCACTGTTTGGTTCTTCATTGGCTGCAGCAGGGACTGCAGGGTATCGCGGGCAATGTGTAAACAGAGATATTATGGCCACAAAGTAACATGCATGCTGTATTCCCCTTCTTGTTTTGTAGTGTAGATAGTGGACGTTGCAGTCAAGAGGAAAGGGGATGTGCAGCTGCAGGCAGTCGCAGAGAAGGGGAGATCTGACACGTGAAGTGCAGACATCTGTGATAAGCACTGCATTGATGAAATGAATTAAATTAAACATTAAACTGTATGTAACAGATCAAGATTTACATACAACACAGTCATTGTTCAATTTTTCCTAATGACAGACAGTTGACATCATGTTTTGTGTTGTAGTTTTACAATTTGTTGACACTGAATGTAATGAACTGGAGGCCATGCCCACCCTCAACTCCCCTCTCCCGAATTTTTCCTGTTCATTTCCTGTTGGGGAAATGAATGAAAGTTATGACATTTGTAAAAGATGTTCAAGCGTTTTCTTCTAAATCGGTTGTGTGAGCTATTTAAGGATTTTAATTTATTTGAACCTTTAATTAGTACTATCGGTCTGTCTAAGGCTTTGAAAGGTTCAGTGTGTAAGTTTTAGTGGCATCTAGTGGTGAGGGTTATGAATTGCAACCAGCAGCTCATGGTGCATTCATGTGCATAGTGAAGTTGATGTAAGAGGACCCACGGAGTATGTACACACAAACAGACATGCTCCTCACATACAGTCAGTGTGGAGGTTGCTAACTAACTGCAGCTAATGTCTGTACAGTCATTGACTGTAAGGCAAATAACAACAGACTGCAAAAACACTACAGAGGTCCAGTTTACCCTGGCAAGCAGAAAATCGCTTTGCCTTCAGTCCAAGCAAACTTTTACATTCACTACCTGTTAGCAATTCAGTGTAATATTTCTGTTTTGTTTTGTTTGTTTAATTCTTTTAGCTCAGTTTTAGAGCCTCTGCAGTGCTTCATGTCTCACACAAAAGGCAAAAGCATGTGCCCTCTACACACATACATCACACACACACACACGCCGCTCCGTGCCCACCGCAGCTTGCGGGTAGTTGGCCTCTTCCCGGCAGCCTCCCAGAGGAACATAGATGTTAACTGGCATTGTTGGGGGGCTGAGCTGAGGGTGGTTTTTAATAGCTCATGATTACTCTGGAGAGGGGAGCCCATAATTACAACCACAAATGATTTCACGCCCCTCACCCCTATGATGTGCTCTGAACCTAATCACAGGGAAGCACAGAAGGGGTGTAGCAGAGGAATTGGAGCTTCGACAAAAGAGGTTTCCCCTTTGTTTGCTGACAGGAAATCCAGAAAATTAAATGTGCCATGTTTCACCAAAGAAAATGTACTGCACCACGGGATAGAAAGAAAGTTCTTCCATGGCTACTGCATCTCTAACATGCTGATCATAGAAGTTACCTTTGTGATCTAGTGAAAAACATCATAATACAAAAACAAAAGCCTAAATTCTTACTTGGGTTCAGGCTAAGATGCTAACCTTTAGGTAAAGATTCAATTTTCTGTAATTTCACAAACATGATTTCATCTGGGATGTTTAAGGTAAAAAGACATTTTATTATCTCAAAATTAAATGTAATGCCATTTGATGACCAGTGTTGGGGGTATTCGGTTACAAAGTAATGCATTACTGTAATCAGATTACTTTTGTCTGTAACACAGTAATGTAATGCATTACTGTTGATAACTTCAGTAATCACGTTACAGTTACTAATGACAAAAACATTGCGTTACTTGTAAACTGGTTCTTGAACTACGCGCATAACGGGAGGAGAGAAAATTAAATCAAACACACTTTTTCATGCGTGTTTGCGTAACACTTTTTCCAACCTCACTTTTGACTTTAGCGTCAGTTCATGGGGATGCAGAAATGGCAGAGCTGCCTAAGAAATCTTTTGAGGGGTGGAGGGATTACTTCATATTGTTTTGAGAAAGTACAGCGATACCCTCTAGTGCACCTGTAGCGAGGCTCTTTAGCCTGGGCAGTCTTGTGCTGAACAGGTTGTCTAACAAACGATTTGAGACTCCTGCCCATGAGGTATAACCACTCTTTCATAAGCATAAGCGTCCAGTAAGAGGGAAAAATCTACTTTGAAGCCATAGTTCGTCCAGTGAGCTACAGTAAATTTGTTGTGTGGGTTTAGTCTGTTAAATGCACAAAGTTCACAGTAAATTTCATATAATGTTTGAGTAAGTCTCAGCATCATCTGATATTTTGATGAGGGCCAGTGTCTTATTTTTTATTGATATTATTTTCAACAAATTAATATTTGCACTAGATGGTTGGAAGGACAACCTATTTTGAGTTAGGTTGTATGTAATGAAATTCATTATGAAATTATGAATGAAATGTCCAATCAAAGTTCTAAGCATTATAGTACTGTACTCTAGCCTTGTTCTTCTCTTGACAAATGACACTACCAAAAGTAGTGTAACTAGTTACTTTCAGCAGTGAGTAATCTAGTAAAGTAAGGGATTACTTTAAAGCTACAACCAACACTGTCAATGACACAAAAGTACAGCTGTAAAATGCACAATTCAGAGAACACTGAAGACCAGTAGCAGTTTTATTCTAACTTTTGTTGATGAGATGCACTACTTTTACCAAACCACAACAAAGACCTCCCATTTCCCAGACGAATTACTATGCTCCCTTCACTTGTCTCTTTTTACCCTACCATCCTCCATCACATGTGTTTGTCTGCTTTTTTTCCTTTAGTTTTTCCCAAAAGTTTTTTCATATAGCCTACTGACATCATCCTTTCATCTCCTTCCCAAAAGCTTGAGAAGGTTTGTTTGTCATTGCCTCGTTTGTGTTTGCTTCTTTTATCCATTAAACGTAGACTCTGGACTTCAAAACAAACACACAACGCAGTGGACTTTGTAGGTGGTGCAGCAACTTTAACAACAATTTAAAATGATTCATCAAAAAAAAAAAGATTGTGATCTTGACCTTGGTGTCCTCATACATGGCTACAGTCCTACACACACACACACTTTGCTTTAAAACTACCTAACAATCAAACTGAGTTAGCATTCGGCCCACACATCTCATTTGCCCAGCTCATGCCAGCCAGACACACAAACACATAAAGGCCAGTCTACATGTTCTTAATAGAGGTGCAGACAAACAGAGGAATGCTGGGGAGAGGATGGAGCAAACCGTACGTCTGCCCACATCAGCCGGCCCTCAATAGAGATTGGCCAGGAACGCGTAAACTGGCCCTGCAGGAGTAAAATAGTAAAATGGGGCTTCTCTTCTTCTCTTTCATTGTTTGACTCTAAAGTCTGAAAGAGAAAATGTTGGAACGTGAACAAGTGTCTGACACTTACCCCAAGCTTTAACATTTACTTACATTTTTACAGCATTTCACATGCAACAGAAAAATAGGGTCTCTTGATCACTAGAAGAAAGCAACCAATAGCATGAGCTAGAACAGTTACCAAACTTTTTTGTCTTTTGTTTTCACAGTATTTACTGAAATGCTATGACAGAAATTTTAAAATAAATAAATATAACATAAATGTGAATAAAATAAATGCAAATGCCAACAACTTAAAACATGCACATTTGCACCTTCTTAAAGATTTCTTCATCTTCTTAAACAGGTTGTGATTTTTCCAGAGCAACTTAAAGTATATCTGGCACGTGCATCTTGCTTTTTATATCCAGGTGAAAAGTAGCGACACCACACTCGTTTCCTTTCTGCTGTTCTCACACAAGTTTAATGCCAACATGTGAGCTGTGGCTTGACACTGCTTTCCATTTTGTTTTCTCAATACTTCATTTGTATGTATGTTATTCAGATCCACTGATACTATGTTTGTTAACATTTTGAAATAAAGATTTTCTAAAATAGACTGAATGGCTACATGTCATGTGACACGGGCAAGCTAAATATGTCAGGGCTGTTTATTGGCACAAACTTTATAAAAAAGTACTGAAAATGTTTGGAATCGATGAAGCCGTGTATTTGTATTTATTTTATTTTTATTTTTTTTAAATCAGTACCATATGAGCAGCTCGTCTACCAAAGTATTAATCCTGCAACACCATTCCTGCTCTACAACATGACTTAATCCAGTTATTTTAGCAATCCATTTCCAATGTTTATCCATTACTTTCAGCTGTGTCAACCAGGATTAACACTGTTCCTGTACAGCTGGTAGGTCTCTGTTCACTATTACAATCATTAAAAAGCAGAACAGTAGGTTTATGTAACATTACATTAAATTTTATATAAGTTTGCTAGCGTTTAGTAACATTACACAAGGAACAATCCACAGCCTTACAGGAAATTTTTCTGGATTTGTTTTAGGTGTTGGAAAGGGAATAAACCGTACTTCTTTCAGTTTCTCTGGGTCGTGACTGTGGACATCCTATCGTAAAAAATACTGCAAAATAAAGCTACCAAGGACTCCTTTTACATACGGGTCAATGGAGTGCAGCCATGAAAGTGTCATACCTCAGTTAGAGAGAGTCCTCTACTGCGCTGTGATTAGCCAGCAGCGTATTTGGGGGTGTGGCTTATCGAAGGGTCAATTGAGCTGACTCAACATGTGGCTTTTTTCATAATTTCCGTTACTTATAAATACTTTAAGTGACTCCAAAATCTTCCCACATACCCCCTGGAAACTGCAGATGCATCCCATGGGCTAGAATTACCCCTATAAGATGGCATAGTCCAAAACCTAAAAACAAACTGCTGAAAATAACAGATCATTCAAATCGCTTTTGCTTCAGAATGCTGTTGTAGCCATTAAATCAAGTTTGTCAAGCACTTGGTATCTAATTATAGAACAGAATCCTTTGTTTCCTTCAATAAAATCCAAGAAACATGTCCTGCAGCCTCAGTGTTGGAGGTGCCCCAGCTGTCTCGTTCAGGAGAAGAGTAAACAAGCTGAGAGCTCTCTACTGCCGCAGACACAGATCGCCGTGGCCTGTTACTCTCCCAGCCACTAATTGACCATCGGCCAAAGAACAAACCTCAGCCCTTCTGCTGCGTCCCTCCCCCGCTCCCTCTCATCCTCTCTTTGTGCATGTCTCCCCTCATTGCTACTTTCCTCATCTCTCGCATATCTTTGTCATATCTTTCATCTGCTGTTTCTAAATGTGTCATTTGCTCCGTCTGCATCTTCCCTCCATTCATTTCTTTGATTTCATCTTCTCCTCTCTTTTCTTTTGTCGTCCCCCTCTGTCTGCAAGAGCTGTCTGCAGCCTTGCATAATTAGCTGGACCGAGCCGCTATGGGTCTGGACCAGGTCTGGCTCAAGCGCAACCCAGCTCATTACAGAGAATACGCCTGTCTGTCCTCCTCCACCTCCTCCGCCTCTCTTTACTCTCAGCCTCTATACGGGGTAAGCGTGTGGATTCAGATGGTGAAATGACACAACCAACTGTCTCTGGGATCAAAGAGAGCGACAGGGACACTGCCTATATTCACACCAAAACTGCTGCCTTCTCAGAAAACACAAATTTCAGCTGCTGCACCACCAGGCTGCAGAGCAGCTTTTCCCCCTACGCTATCAGACTTTCAAACTCAAATTCCACCTCACCATAGCTCCATCGAATATAGTTTATTTCTGTGTACCATTTTTATGATTGCTTATGTATTACTGTAGATTGGTTTCTACGTAGCAGAGTTACAAGCTTAATTTCAATTTACCTTAACCTGTTTTAATGTGACAAATAAAACTACTTGTACCTGTAACTTGTAAAACTAAGACTGTCCCTTTTCAGATCTTTGTCCTGTATGACACAGATGATGGTCTTTTGAAGAAAAGCATTGGTTCAAATTTGGAGAAACAATGACAATGCAAAAATCACAAAATTGAAGGAAATCTTAAAAGACAACTTGTTGAGTTAACATGTTGGGCTGAGCTTGGGATGTCACACTTCAACAGAACATACAATGTGTAAAGTGTGTTTGAAACAAAATCAAAATAGACCTGTTGGGATCTGGTAGGGGCAGATTTGGTCATTAGCAAAAAAAAATAATTTTAGAAATCATTAATAAACACTAATTAGTAAACACTATTTAACATTAATAACCAGACAACTTCTCTTTAAAAGGTACAAGATTTATTGACTTCGGCACAGCTCAGTGATAAACAAGTTAAGCCACTTAATCACTATCATCTATTATAAGCCAAATAAAGCATAAACCAGCAAGCATGTGAATGTAGGCATGTGTGCGTGTGTGAGTGTGAGACAATGTAGGGGGACGAACGAGGAATGGTGGACGCGACCACGTGTTTGGCTCGTCACATATTATTTTTATTCTTTGTTTTTACAGGCAAATAAAGAATAAAGTTCATTAAGAACAAGTTCTTATTTACAATGGCGTCCTGACAAGTGGGAAAACCACTTAGGGAAAAGGAAACAGGGCTGAAATAAATACAGTACATTAGAAATACATACAGTTTTAGCAATTACAAAAAATCCAATTAAAGACATAATACAGTGAACAACACAAAAATTATTATATCCATTAATGTATCCAGTTTAAGAAAACTTTGCAAAGCGTTCCAGTCGCGAGTGGCAGGAAAGAAGCATGATCAAAGGCAGAGTTGGTTTTGACAATACTTAATTGAAGACGAAGTGAGGACCGGGTGTTGTGACCGGATGTGACAGGCTTTGGCTGCAACAAATGACCCAAGTAAGGAGCGAGTTACTTGGAGAAGGGTCTTGTAAATGAAAGTGAACCAGTGAATTTCACAGCGAGTCTGAAGGGAGGACCAGTTGACAAATGAATATAAAGCGCAGTAGTGTGTATTGAAAGAAGCATTTGTGGCATCCTGATAGCAGAATGGTAAAGAGTGTCAAGATTTGAAAGAGTGGACTTGCAAGCAACCCTGTATATAGTGTCTCCATAGTCTAACATGGGTAAAATGGTCATTTGAATAAGAGTATGGCAGAAGTGGTGAAGGAAGAGCAGTTTCTGTAAAGAAAATAAAGCTTGCCTTGACCTTAGATTGCAGCTTTGATATGTGGATGGAGAAAGAAAGTGAAGTTTCCAACCAGATGCCCAAGTATTTATATGCAGTGACTTATTCTAGAGTAGCTACCTTGCAAGTGGTAATTTTAAAGGCAGGAAGTGGCATGGTACCCTTATGGTGAAACCACATGATTTTTGTTTTGGAGGTATTTAGAGTGAGATTGAATTGTGTAAAGGATTGCTGCAGTTGGAAAAAGATATCTTGCAAGGTAGTTTGAACAGCATCAGAGGAGGAACCCGAGGCATAAAGGATTGTATCATCAGCATTCAAGTGGACGAGAGATTTACCAATTGCCTTGGGAATTTATTATTAATATAAATTAAGAAAAGTGTAGGGGCCAAGGAAGGAGCCTTCGGGGACACCCCTGGTGACCAGAAGAGAATGGGAAAAAAGATTTTCAAATCTTACACGTTAGAGGAGCCGCAATAACCGGAGCAACAATTTTAATGTAAATGCAGATCATATGCAAAAAAAAAACAGGTCGCGCGTGAACATGTGCTCATACACATGTGCGCGTGCACGAAATGAAGCGCTGAGCGGTGCTACAGTCTGCAGCAGCATTCCAGCAGCAACATTAGTGGGACCAATCCAGACAACACTGGGATGTAATGGCACTCCTCATGGGCCCACATAATTTTAAACCGAGACAGTGATTATCTGTTTCTGAGTGAAAGTTTAGTTACAACTAATGCAAGATGGAATGCATTGGATTCACACTGACTATTAAAATGTTTATTAGCAGGACAGACTGGGCAATATGGATTCACATCTTTCAGGAAATAATAAACATCACCTACTCAGTCATGTCATAGTTTAAATAGTATTTTCCTTTTGAAAATGTATTAAAGGAAACCTGGGGAGCCAGTTTGAATGGGCCTGATGCTGCTGATAACATTAATATCTTAGTATTGATATTTATAATTTACAGGGACTATGCTGATGTTTGTCAGTAGATGCTGGCTCATCAGCCAGTACAAGCACAACTGATCCAAATCCAGTATTAGCACAGACCCAGTCCAGACATTTTAGCAGGTCACACAGACCCAGGTGAAATATAGTTAGCCTCAGCCAGTAAAAGCACAGCCAGAGGTCTACAGGCAGCATCAGATGCAGTGGCGGTTCTAGAAAATTTTACAAGGGGGGGCAAAGGGGTGGCAAGAGGTCTTGGCAGGGTGGCAGGGGTAGAATTGCTTTAACAAAACAAGTAACATTATCTATGACCGGTAAAGTTATAATTTTACCGGCTAGGCAACAAATCAATCATATTTTGACAGCACAGTTAATAGTTACTCACCGTCGTGTCCTCGGAGAGAGCTGCCGATTCCCACTGCAAGCGCTCTGCTCTCTGAGAGAATAACGGTCAGCGACGGTTAAGAATTTTTAAAACAGGCGCATTCGATGTTCGATGAATTCGCCCTGTGTCTGCAGTGAGTCCACTGTTTGACAGAGCACTGTGGCCAAAACGGGGGAGAGCGGATCCGCCCCACAGTCCTCTGCTATCTGTCTTTAGCATACAATACATTCATTACAAATGTAACTTTAAGTTAAACGTGTGTTTAAACTACACCTGGGGAAACTCACTTCACCTTCAGAGACTCTGGGGCAGCTCAGTCTCTCCAGTCGGGTTGCAGGGCCACCGCACCGCTGCAGACTCGCTGTGTGTGTGAGCCAGTCAGCCAGACAAATGCTTCTCTGCACGTTTGAATCAGGGACGTAGCTAAGTATTTGAAGGGCAGGGGGTAGGGACTAACAATACATTTAAATCAAAAATTAAATTGTTCAGTTTTGGTAAATGTATTGTGTAGTTCACTGTTTTGAGAAGCTTGTGTGATCGTGGCGGGTTGTTTATACAAGAACAGTTTTTGGATCATCAAAGTTAGGGGGGCAGCTGGGGGGCCACCTGCACCCCCCTGTCCCTCTGTAGATCTGCCCATGATCAGATGCAAGCTGCTCACACCCTAATGGAGGATGGAGTTAGTGCACAGAGGTTTGCAGGCTTATTAAAAAGACAGAAAGTTTTAAAGGAGAGGTGAAAGCACTGCAATGTCAGGTGTGACTGCGCAGCAATGGCAAACTGTTTTCATGGCTCACAAGTCAGACAAGGGCCCCATTGTAGAATTTTTCTTAGGTGGTACCATAGGTGTGTGTGCTTATGCTCTAGTTAAAGCCCTTTCTGACATGACAGCACCAATATTAATGGTCTTAGCAATTGAAAAAATATGTATCAAAATCAAAAATTTACATGGGGAATGAGGGGGTCTGTGCCCCAGTAGAGCTTTATGTCTAGCAACGCCCCTGACTTATAACTGTCACTGTTGTAATAGCCAACAACCATCACTTGAGTATTGAACATGAAGGCTTTTGAATACTTTTATTAGTTTTTTCTACTCTTTATTAGTTTCTACTTTCTACTCTGGGACTTGTACAAAGTGTCTAACCATGCATGGAGGGCTTTGATACAGACTGATCAGCAACAACTGTGTTTTTTCATGCCATCACAGCGGACTTTGTATGACTTCTGTGTCATGTTAAAGAGGACAGTCCAGCACAATTACAACTTGTCTCGCTCACTTCATTCAGAACTGCTCATCCCTGACACTTTTAAATCCACTGCAGCTGAAAGAGAGAAAATGTATGCTTTGCTTTCCATTCTAGTGGTCAACAGTGCTACCACATCTCATATGCCTTTAAAAAAGTTAAGGACAAAGAAGATTGGCATTGCAGCCCTTTTTTTATATAAATTATGATTAATTATATCCAAATCATGAAGTACTGTGGCACAGGTACAAAATATGACAGAACCTTACAGACAGAGCAAACAAGAAGTCCTAACATGAATAAACTATACATCAAAAGCTCAACAATTACTCCAGTGTGGCTCTATTGTTTGAGTGTTTAATCAGTCTGAAAAATGTCAAGGCTTGAAGGAGATCAAGAGCTCGTCAGACAAGGCTGGTTATGTAAGTTGTCTAACCAAAGAACTTTTGTTCAGATTGGTTAACTTATTTGTATACTGGCCAAATTCAGAGGTAACATATCAGACCAACATTTACTGTTAAAGTCTACCTACAGTCAAAAATCTGTTTTGCTTGTTTTATTTTGATGTTTGACCTTCACTATGCAGAATGATGTATAAATTTGACACTAGAAGACTGTTTTCTGCTGAGGGGGAAAGTTTCTCTATGTTCACCTTAAATCACAGTTCAAAATGTGAATGTACAAGCAGGCTTTTGTGACATCACAACTGTCGAAACTCCTCCTGTGCACATACGCAGAGGGCTTTACAATTGGCTTTACAGTAAAATCAAACATCTAGTGTCCAGCAGGTCAACTCTTGAAATGAATGATGTATGCAAGTGTTTTCTGTCTACAATGGGGAAGAAGAAGTAAACTTATTTTGCTGCTGTAAATAAATGTTTCTACCAAGCTTCCAACATTGTTGCTGCACAGCAAAGAATGTAAATGCCCAAAGAAGTTTTGTCTGTCAAAAATAGTTAATGTGAGCAATAAATTGAGATTTATCCTGGGGCTTTTAGGAAATTCCTTCATAAATGTACATAGACAAGAGGGAAAATGAGTGCAACTGGAGGGAAATAACAAAAAGAACTGGAGTTTCTGGTTTTGAGTTCAGTCAGTATGTGGGCTGAACACAAACACAGAGGCACACTCCCTCGGCCCACGATCATTGCGCACGTTTCTAGGTATACTGATCAGAGCTAGTTTGTACAATGCGTTGCCTCTCCCCGAAGACATTCAAAGTGTTCCATTTGATTGCTGACACGAGAAGTGACTATAATAGCTGCACAACAAATTTAGTTTCCGAAGCCATTCACCTGTCTCACAGACGGAGTATACTGGCCCCTTTAACAGTTAAAATCTGTAACAGTTGGGGTGAATAAACACAAAGAATCCATCAATCAAAACTGTGCAAATGACGGGAAATAATCAGGCTGTGTGAGAATACAGCTGTGTATTCTCACACCGTGATTATTGTATGTTGCAAGTATTTTTATGTTTTTGTATAGAAAAATGACTCAAAAAAATTTTGAATTTGGATTACATATTGATGAGTAATACAATTCACTGCCTCATGTTCAAAAGTAGAAGGATTGACCCAAGGGTACACTCCAATTTCAAGTCACAAGGTTACATTTTGTTAGGCCCCAAATTGGCCATGAAGGTCACGCTGCATTAGGGACAACATGTTTAATCTCACCTTGTTTTTTGGTCTCAAGTTGTTCTGGCATACTGCTGATTACTCTTTTAAATCTGTTTTTCACTATAGTTCACAACTAAAATTTACATCACCATGCCCTTACACGAAGTGTTGTTTAAAAGTGGTCTCCTCCACCATCTACTTTATTTCCTTACTCACACTGGCTCATTTTGATTCCAGCATTGGTCTCTCCATTATCTTACCCTCTCTCCATCACCCCTTCTCCCTCTCTTATTTCCCCAGCTCTCATTTTCTCCGACTCATTTACAACTCTCAGTCATGTCTTCGCCCCACGGTGCTGCTTCTCATCTTCCTCCTCTCTGTCATGTCTGTACTGTTCTTTTTTCACCTCTCCCTCCATCTCCCTCTCAGCCTCTCTATCTCTTTCTCTCCCTGTTCCCCCTTCACCCTCTCCCAGCAGAGTTCTTGGATCGGTTTGTTCTCCAGTGGCTAATTTGACTGTTCTACTTGCCAACCTAGCAGTGGGAGTTCTGTGTGTGTGTGTGTGTGTGTGTGTGTGTGTGTGTGTGTGTATGTGTGTGTGTGTGTGCGTGTGCATGCTGCACTTCTCCCCTGCCAGCTGCTGTTACACAACACTAGTTTTTGCCTCTACACACAAACACCTATGTTGCCAGCAAATATGTACACATAAATGCACACACATACACAAAATCACAGGCTTAATGTGGACCATAATGTTTTTCATCACTGTTTCATTTATGCATTAGACTGTTTACATGGATGTGTGCAGACGTTTGCTCTATCAGCATCCATGTGAACTGGAATGATACTTTAACTGATGTGCATGTTATCTCAGTGATGGTGAAGATGATGATATGAGGTTTAAACTGCATATACATTTCCTCCTCTGGTGGCTTTCTAGATGACAGACAGGCATACGGGCGTGAAGTTAAAGCAAAGCAGCGATTGGTTCCAGCGAGCAGAGTCTCATCAGCACATTAAGCGTGAGGTCCTTAAGTGGCTCTGAAAATAGGGAACACATACAAATGAAATGCATATGTGTCTACCATCACACATCACATGCTAATGCAGAGTTAAATGCTGACGGCAACACAGAAATGCATATCTATAAACCAACAGACACATATGCTGACAGCTATCATCATGCCCTAATGGGACTGCCTTGAACTCAGAGCAGCAGAGCACATGATGTACTAACAGGCTGATGTGCTAAGCACATATCCGCATAGAGTCACACACATACACAAATACATACCTTACCTGTCAGAGGCAGGTGTGCTCTCTGAGGACCTAATCAGTTTTAATTAACCCCTTGTGGTTGAGGGTGAAAGTTTGTGTGTGTGTGTGTGTGTGTGTGTG
>JAPMOB010218242.1:0-29390 GCA_029875015.1 Lepomis gibbosus | reverse complement strand
ACAGGGTTGATTGAAAATGCAGGAACACAATTAAAATGTTCTTTTACAATCAATGTGCCAGTCTTGAAATATATATGTTAAAAAGAAATAGACAAATGTAATTTTTTTTTTTTTAAATTAACATTAACACTTTTTTTTTTTACTTTGCTGGCTATTAGAAGTTGAACAACTATGCCAGTGGGACAAGTCAAACTTTGTATTTCAAAAGTTATCCAAAGTTTTTTTTATTGCTTGATTATGGGATTATATTAGTAATTTTCTTCTTATATTAAGAAAAAGTAACTCATATTATGGAACCTTTAAAACTCAGCTTGCTTACAGTAGGATGTAGGCTATTCATGCAGTAGGCCTAAATGTTTTGTTTTTTCTTATTTTTTTTTCAAGGCTGTCAGCGTTTTCCCGACAGTCTTCGAAGGCAGAACTCTCTACATCACTATCGGCGCTATTCTCAGGTCGGATCTTACCACGTCCAGCACGTTCCGGACCATCTCCGGTGAGGTCATGGTAAAGGTGGGCGTCAGTGGGCGGACCACCGCAACTCCGGTCCAAAGCTTCCAAAGCCTTGCGGCAGAGAAAGTTTAGAGAGCAGGAGCAGGAGAAGCGGCTGACTTTGGGATTTGGTCTGTGCACACCGGACTGCTTTCTCTCTGTTACTGCAGCCTGCAGGAGCACACAGCCTCAGGAGGGACAGTCCTCAGCAGCGAGAAGGAAAGTAAGTTCATCTAGAGGCTAAAATTATGCCTCCAGTCACCTCCAGCCTTCGTTATTGAGACGTACAGAGTCTATGTGATGGTCAGCAAGTATGTTTGTGAAGTCCTTTGTTACTGCAGGCTTTTCTTTGTCTCAGACCTTTTAGTTACATCATGATTAAAAGTTGTGCTCTGTCTTTCTAAAATCTGTCTTAGCTGTAGGGAGTTTTGGGGACTCAGTTAAGTGATACAATATGAGCTAGAATTATATAACAATCTCTTTAGATTTGTACATAAGTTAAACGTCTTCATTCCATAACCTTCTACTACATTTGAGCATTACTGAATGTGCATTAGTTATCAACTAGTCATTAATAATCATAAGATTAATCATCAACAATTTTGGTAATTCATTTTTTAAGGAAATATACCAAAGATTTACTAGTTCCAGTATCTCTCTTAATATCAGGAATTTTTTATATATTCGCTTTTTCAGTTGTTGGTTGGCTTTTTTCTGGCATTTGATTGATGATGAATAGATGAATCTGAAAACTAAAATAAGTTGCAGCCTAAGTTGCATCAGTGAAGGTATTTTGATTCTATCGCACAGTACGTTTTTCTTGTATTGGTCAAAATGATTTTAAAAAGGTGTCAGAATGTCACAGTGCAAACCTTTTTTAGTGCATTTCATTCTCAGCCCCTTTCTTTCAGCGAAGCTCCATTACAAGTGCTTCAGGAAAGGGCACGAGAAGAGCAGTTGACATTCTTATAATCTGACATTTTGACCTTTTCCACCGAAGCAAAGATCCCCACCAGCAGCAGGCGGGTGTCTCACTGCCATGAAGGTGAAAGCACGAGGGCTAAGACCCAAAAGCCCTCCTGACCGTCCTTACAGCATGATGAAAGTGACTTTGGGAGTTTTTAAATGGGGGTTCATAGATATAATTTGGGTAGTCCAGACTGTCAGCGTTTCTGAAGCAAAAAGCAGCAGATGTCTCTGATTCTCCAGTTCAGTAAAGTTCTTGGCATTTTGTTTTGTGCTTAGAGAAAAGGGGAGCCAGAACATACTGGATATGCTGCTCTGTTTGATAAAAGGTTGCTAAATGGCTGCAGCTTTGTCCAATTTTCATCCTTTGTCCAAAAGATTCTAAAAGAGATCATTTGATTTTTGAGCTTGAAACGGTTTACATTCAGCAGTGAGCTGGTCTGGAAACACGAGAGAAATGTATTGACTGTCTTGAACCATAGATTTCATGTACACGCTGACCAGGTTCTTCTAATGACAACATGGATTTCTGGTCTAGCACATTGTGATCAGACCCAGAGGCTGTGGGCTTCATTCCTTCTGTTCATTCTGTAATGTGTGCGTTGTTTCTAGCTTGTGTAACCACTGCCACGTTACAATGAGGAAAGTAGAAACCCTGCAGCTGAAACATCAACCATCCCCTGCCAGATGTTTCTATACAAAAGCACACGATTTTGATATTTAGGAACTAATGGGTCGTGGAAACACAGATGTGAAGGAGTCAGTTGGTAATTTCAGTTGTGCACATATGTGCACGACCCCGAACTTTTGGTTGTAATTGTGATTTAGTCTTTCTCTTTAAAGCAGGTAGAAGCAGTGGCCTGGCCGTATATCAGTGTTTTTCTGCGGCATTACATCATCCTGCAGGTGTCTGTTTCAGGCCTGAGTCCAGCTCTTCTTGGACTCATTTTCTGAACTTAACTCAAAGGAAACTAATAGATGATCATCTCTTGACACACAGTAATTTAAATAATTGTGCAACTGTTTTACATAAAATGATACTCATCTACTTTAAATCATCTATGAATATAATACTATATTGCCTAGCCACTCTATTTGTTCTTTTAAAGACATCCTAGGATGTTCTTCTATCCTGTGAAAAAATCCGTGGGTGCAGTACCTTTACCATTTACACAAGCACAATCTGCAATGCACACACACAACACAGTGCTTTTGATTGAATGCAAATAAAAAAATATGGTTAAGATTATTACTTTAAAGCTGCATATGATTTGTTTTAGTGCAGTGAAAGACGCTGTTAACACATTGACATACCATCACCGTATAAAGTTGTACAAACGTGTTAGCAAAGAGGCACAACAACAGCATTTATGTGGAGTTGTGTAAGTTTGAGTTTGTTAGCTTTGTTGTGGTCCCTGCTAACTCCTGAGGGGACGATCTGGCTTTTGAGCAGTGCTCTTCTTGCTTTGTCTACTTTCTCATTCAAAACAGCTGCCTGCCGTTGTTGCAAAATTATGTTGATGAGGGCAGAGAGAGGGAACCAAAACAGTAAATTTGTCGGCTGTAAAATTAAAACAATGAGCTGAAAGACACTAAAACACTAAGAGGAACTGCAGGATCGGCTGATAGTTCTCTATGGTCACATTACACGTAGCTGTTTAATCTGTTGTTAATGTGAAAATATTGATTATTGCAGCTTTAAAATTCCGAGTGGAATTCGAGGGGTACTTCAACAATTTTGAATTGCACTTTCATGACTTTTTGTTGACTCACTAGAGACAGATTTAAAATAGAAAGGTCAGAATGAAAGTTGCAGAGATATTTAGCTGTTTAGTGCCTAGGATGGGACAATTATCTGAAGCTCTGGATCCTACATGTCCCATAATGCAACTAATAGAGTATTTTATCAGACCCCCCCACCCCGCCTGGTAAATGGCCACTCCAATGACCAATGGTCCCCAGTTTGTCATCAGAAAGTGCCCCTTTAATGTCCACTGCCTTCAGTCTGACTCTTCTCTTATAAGCAGATGCATCATCGCGAGGAACCACCTGAATTTTAATGCTCCTCTCTTTTTGTCTTTTCATTAGCTCCAACCAAAATGCTGGCTACACGGTTTCTCCCCTGCGTTCTGTTAGTGCTATTAGACCTGGCTCTCGCCCAGTATGAACACCTCGGCTACCCACCGGGCTACCCCGAACCAGAGCAGGAACAGTACGCTGCCCCGCAGCTGGCCCCCAACACACCCAGGATTCAGCTCAGACTAGCAGGAGATAAGAGGAAACACAACGAGGGCCGCGTGGAGGTTTTCTACAACAACGAATGGGGCACTGTCTGCGATGACGACTTTAATATCCACGCCGCTCAGGTGGTGTGCAGGGAGCTGGGCTACCTGGAAGCCATCTCATGGTCACCATCCTCAAAATATGGAAAAGGCCAAGGTAGGTATAGTACAGCACTCTTACATGAATGTTTACCCTCTTGTCAGGGTGACATTCACTATGATAAATGTGTACTCTGTCAACATATTCCTTACAGTAAAACTGAACTTTTAATATTCGGCTGACCATAGTAGTGAACTGATGTAACCCCTCTGCATGACCTTCAAACTGACTCCTTATTCATACTGTTATTCAATGGAAACTGGTTCATGGTAAATGCTACACAATTTTTGGAGAAACCTGCCTGTCCTGCCAAAAGAAATCTATTTTTCCTTTGTTGTTTCCACTACTAAAAGGGAAAATTCCTCCCCATGGAAGCGCTGATGAATTTGTCTTTTGTCTCCTCAGGACCCATCTGGTTCGACAATCTCCACTGCACTGGCAAAGAAAAGACCTTGGCGCTGTGCCCCTCCAATGGGATCGGTGTTTCAGACTGCAAACACAGTGAAGACGTCGGTGTGGTGTGCAGCGACAAGAGGATCCCGGGATTTAAATTTGTCAATACCCTGCCCAACCATGTAGAGGTAAACTTGCGGTGTCTGAAATCTGGCACACTCCATCAACTACTTTTTCCCCCAAAGGCTTTGTAGACCTTTTGTTAACTCAAACTGATTTTTATGACATCTTTTTTTACTGTTTCTCCCAAAGGACATTTGGTTGTCAGCTTGCACACAGACAGCTGTTTTTTATGACCTTTATGAGCTTTTAGTTATTTTGTAGCACCACGTAAGTCTAAAAAAAACCCTGTTCAGTTGCAGAATCCATAACATCACATTAACAGATAATATAGTAATATTATCTGTTAAAGTAAGGATGTTTTGTCAATCAGACCTAAGTGTCTGTTCCTGTTACGGCCGTATTCAGACATGACAGGAGCGTCATGGAAAAAGTCACAATGCTCATACCATATTTTGCACCTGATGTGCAAGAGGGAGCAGCGGCACTGCTGGAGAACAGCAGTTTCACTGCTAGCCATCAAACATCAAGAGCCTTTTCTCTCACAGGCTGTTATCGGTGATGGATTTTATCGGTGACTTATTTTGCCGTTGAAGCCTTAATTTTATTCTATCTTTCAAAGTCAAGTTTCAGAACCGCTGGGTTCTACATTTCTCTTTTTGTTAGACACTCCTTGCTTGATGAAAGCATCACCCCCATTTTGTATACAGGCTTTCTGTTGAAAATTCTGGACTCTAAACAGAGATACCCCTGATGACATCATTAGAGTTTTTGTTTCAGACTTGTCAAAGTCTGTTTTCACAGTTTGAGTAGTACTCTACCAATGATTTATAAATTGTTCCTGGTTTTTGGCTGGGAACTGATCTGTACACTTAAAGTCAATAACCCTCCCTGGCTCTCAGCTTTAATAACAGTCTTTTCTAAATAGCCTGCAGTAAAGTGTGTCAGCGAAAGTGAAGTTAAAGAAGGTAATTGTTAGGTGTTGCACTCATAACTGTCCCAGTTGTCTGGCAGGACATTTGAAACGCTCCACTGAGCGTTGCTTTCTGGGCCGGCCAACAGGATACCAGCTAATTGTCACCCAAAACAGAACATTATCTTTCTGCTCATTGCGCAGGCCTCGAGAATCCACATTCCAATGTTATGAGTAAACAACAGACCAGAGCTGACTCTGCCTCTGTCCCACTCCTCTGCTTTTCTGGAGAGTTTAAAAACTAATATCGCTTTTTTATAATGCCCTCAAAACATGTGTGGACAGCTCAGCAGAGCTTTCCTTTTGTTTTATTTTCCAAAAGCAACTGTCTTAGTTTACGGGTTGTTATAGTTGGCTTTAATTAAAAAACTATTCATTGAGTCCCTGAGCTTGTCAGATCCTCCCTCTGACTGCAGAGTCTCTTGAAGCGGCTCTAATTGACAATGTGAAAGCAACGTGACAGTGTGAAAGGGCTTGCTCACGTAGCGATGAACCTACAGAGTATCCTCATCTGAATCTACAGCTCCCCCCGACTCTTTGGAACTTCATAGTGAGTTTCAGCTCATTGTTTAGCTGTCCTTGCCTGTTTTGGTTCAGTTTCCGAACTTGTAGTGCAGTTTTTTGTTTTGTTTTGTTTTTTTAACAAAAAAAAGATCTAAAACCCCACTGTGCACCCAGACAAGCAAAGTTAATAACTAGCTAGTGAACATAGTGGAGCAATTAGCAGCTGAAGCCAGACATTTCCTTTAGGACCTGGTGGGGACTAAAACAGAGCTAAGCGAGATTTGACTCATTCATCAGGTGACCAGAAACACGACTCCAAATGAATGCTAATGTTGCTCTTTTACTACGCAAATGCTTGCTAACAAGTACAACTTAAAAGGTGATGATTTGGCAATGCTATGATCACGTCTTGTTTCATAGACTGTATATAAGAAATGGACATAGTCATCGTGACGTCACCCGTTGGTTTGTGGACTGCCGTTTGAACCTGGAGTTTGGCCGATAGAGCGCCGCCATGTTGAGTTTTTGCAACCAGCGGCACCGGATGTGACCATTTTTGGATGAGATGGTTGAGCTAACAGCCGTGTGCTGAGCTAGCTAGCTTGCTTAGCTAGGTGCATCTGTAATTCATGTTAACTGTCATTTCAACAGGGCTAATAAGTTTTTCTAGCGAACAACAGTCTTAAAACTAAATGTAATCACCAGAGAAAGTGAACAGCCAACTCCTGATAAGCTTTTTTCAACGGCACTGGTTAAATTTACACAGCGCCGTGGGTACAAGTCGGCTCTAGCCTGATTGACAGGTCTCCATGGTAACGACTTGTGAATCGTAGATAATCCCTCCCTGAAACATACTTTATTGTTCATTTTAAAATAAATGGGACTATAATTTACTAAATGAACATCATTTTGTATTGAAGAAGACTTGACAGCGACTGAGAACATAAACTCAAAAGGAAAGTCTTTACTGAGGTATTTATTCAGGTAAGAAGTATGGTCATTTTACCTTTATTTCTAATGGAGCCGGACTTCTTTTTGCTACCAGAAGAGTCGCCCCCTGCTGGCCGTTCAATAGAATGCAGGTTTCAGGGACATCCGCGTTCGCATCAGATCGCTGACCAGAAGCTTGCCGCTTGGCACAGATTTAGCACTGCACTTCTGTAACATTGTTATTCCATGCATTCTATGGCAAAACCTAGCGGCTACATTACCCACAATCCAACTAAATCGGCGTAAGTGTAGTTGGAGATATTGATGTATTATGTTAGTAGCATCTAATGTAGGCTGGAGCCGCTAAATGAGGAGTGGGCTACAGAGGTCTGGTGAGTTCACTTCTTTCTAGCTCCACAAGTGACTTGAGGACCTGCCAGACTTCACACAGCTCCCTCTGGAGAACCACCGAGGATTTTTTTTCACAGAGTACAGTAGTAAACAGACTTCATTGTGCAACACTTGTGGAGTTCTTTTTTTGTGAAGCTGCATTGTGGGAGCGAATATATCTAGCTGACTTTGTGTGCAGAAGTCTACAGAGACAAACAGTAAAGATTATAGAGAGGTCCAGACGCCTAGAGTCAAGTTGGGATAGTCCCTGAAAAATAACATCAGACTCAGCGTTCCCATTCACTAAAAGAAGTCACGTGTGCTCTTCGTGTGCCACACAACCTTATCATCTGGAAGTGGCAATCTGGTGACTCACCCAGGCACTTTCTGGTGTGTAATGGCAGCCATGACGACATGTCGCTGGGGGTTTTGTGGTACGGGATGATTAGTAGGCTTTCAGAGTGCTTATAGGAGCCTCTATGTAGAAGCACCAGTGCATTCCCAGGTGTTGGTAACTCAGCACAATGGCCAGCCAGTCAATCACTGAGGAAATACCAAGGGAGTGAGCTAAGAGGGAGTTGAAACACGAAGCCTTGCATGCACGTGTTGCTGACCTTTGACATCTGTGCTCAGATTCCTCTCTGTGACTGCTTTGTTTTCTCACATTGTTGAACTAAACAATGTGTTGTATTTTGAGCGGTGCCAGTTTTTTAACCAACTTGTAAACTTCCAGTGAATAAACATCTCGTTCCATGAATTTGTTTTTTTGTGGTCAGCAGAGATCATGGGTTTTATATTTAGCACTGTCTCTCTGTCAGCTGCACTGTCAACAACGCAGAGTTAGACCATATTAGAGAATATTTACCGTTGCGTCTTTCTTGTGTTTATTCCTGTCGTGCTTTGGGGAAGTCTGCTGCCTCGCCTCAACATTTCAGTTTATGCTGAAGTGGCTTCAGAGAATTACTGAGGTCTGGCCTGCTATCATCTACATGCATTACATTCCATTTTAAACCCATTTCAACATGAAGAAATTCCAGGGTTTATGAAATGTGATGTCTGGCAGTGCCTGCTTCCACCCTGGTCCAACAGGCGGTCTCATTCATCCAAATTATACATACAGTGATGCAGTCAGACTTCTCATCCTGATTTATGCAAGTCAACACTCAGAAAGGGACAAAAAACAGCAACTGGAAATATCTGAGTAACAGCCCTTTGAAAGAGGAATATTCTTAGTCATTTGACTTTATGGGGAAATGCCATCTGACTGAAAACAGGCTACACAATGGAGCATTATGGAGAAAGAGAGAGATGTAATTGGGGCTGAGAATTGTAATTTGGTGCAATTATAAATCATCAAAAGCTTTTGAAATGACATGAAAGAATGGGTTATAATGTTGGACACAAACAGGTCTGGTATGCTTTATAAAGACATCTGCATCTATCTATCTATCTATCTATCTATCTATCTATCTATCTATCTATCTATCTATCTATCTATCTATCTATCTATCTATATCTATCTATCTATCTATCTATCTATCTATCTATCTATCTATCTATCTATCTATCTATCTATCTATCTATCTATCTATTCAAGCAATTTGATGACTCCACATTGAGCTCTAGGAAATTGCAATGGGCATCATCATAATTTTCAAAACCAATAATTTTTTTAAAGGTGGTATTATGCTCTTTGGCTTTTTCCCTCTCCTTCATTGAGTTATATATCTTTTTTGTGCATGTAACAGGTTGGCAAAGTTTATGGAAAGAAGTTTGCTGCCTCTCCTCTCCCTTCCAAACACTAGCTACCCTCCATACACTCAATGGACATAAAGTTGTTACTGTGATGTAGAGACAGAGCTTGGTTAAAACTTTATGGATGAAAGATACTTTTATTATTACAGATTAATAACTCACCACTCTGAAGCTCTTGCTCCAGTCCATGTTGCTAAGATGGTAAGGGGAACATTGTGTTTACTGGTTTTTCAGGGACCACTTGGTCTCAAAAACGCAGGATCATTTGGGCTATTAAGGTTAGTGAGCAGGGACCAGTTCTTGTTGAACTTGTTTTTCTGCCCTGTGTTTTGCCTTTCAGGCTGCATTGAGGGTTTTCTTAACATCTGCCTCACCCTCATTTGCATTGGTGCACTAATTAATATTTTTTAAATTAATGGTTTAACTAACACTGTGTAATTTGTAAGTGGTCACACGTAGTGACCCACAGAAAATTATCAACTCTGCACATCCCTCTACACTTAGCTTACCTCTACGCTAGTGAGGGTTTTAGCTGAATTTTAGCTCATTGTTTTGCCGTGCACCTATACTTTTTTGATTCAATCTCACTGCTCTTATCAACCTTATTTCAAACCGCAGCAGGCGGCTGTTTTCAGGGGCAAAGCCCTGATAAAGCCACTGTTCACTACAGTATCAGTACTGCATCTAACATTGGACGTTACCCATGTCAATTTTTTAAAGACAATATTATGTCACTATTGTGTTTACAGCTTTTTCCTTTGTTCCTAAGTGACCAAAAAGATCATTGTTATTGTTTGATAATGTCTTAATTTTTCAGTAAGAGACATACCATTTTATTTTTTTACTCTAATAAAAAATACATTAAAAATAGATGAACGAATGAATGAAAAACCTTCACTGAAAGCCAGCTCAACATAGTGTTAGGTAGCTCATCACGAAAAGGAGTGATAATGTCAGTGATAACAGCTGCCTATAGGCCACATCCCATGTTGCCTTGCTCAGTTTATCTCTGTTAATCTCCTCTTTTGTTCTGACAAATCTTCTGTGGGTGTCATGCTAGAACAGGTAGAAATCTGAAATCTGACTGGGACATTAATAGAATCAAAGCTCTCCTCTCTATTTGCATTTTTATGTTTATTTCTGTTCTGCTTTTACTGCATCGTTTCTATCGTTCTCCCTCCTGCCTCCCTCTCGCTGCTGCTCCCTCTCCAATAAGTAGATTACAAGCAGCCATGAAGTCACCCCAAGCAGAGTTTACAACTCCCATTTTCCCCTCTTTAGTCATTTTTTCCCTCCGAGGCCTTAATGTCAAATTCTCCACTTTCCTCCCCGTAAACCTCCAGCCATGTCGTGGGATGGTGCCATAAATTGCCCGCAGCACGTTTGTGCTGCACTTGGATTAACACATGGCTGCCACAATCTTTGTGTCACAATCTTAACATGGTTTAATATATTTAATAATTTTTCACATGGCTGGTAAATGTTTCTGCAGCTCTGTAGAGGTTTCTGCCCTGAGGCATCACATTCCCACAGAGCTACGCAGGCGCATGTTTGGCCTCTGGAGACTCTAAAATGAAGCTCTCCATGTGACATCAGTGTGAATGGAGGATCTCACTCTGGGCAGACCTTCCTTTTTAGAGACAATGTGATTTTTTATGTTCAGGCAACAAGAATCTAATCTGTTCTTTGAGGCTGACAAGCATCAGTGACAAAGCAAGAAATGCCTTTGATTATTCTGACTGTTTATGTTTTTCTAGTCATGTGCAGAACAGCTGTGTCACATGTTAATGGGCTGTGTTGTTGAAGAGGAATGCAGAGTTGTCATTTGTATGCTAGTTTTGGCTCTTCTCCACAGCTGTTCTTCTTTTCTTTTCTCTGTCGCAATGTTTCATATGTGCCGACAGAAAAATATTTTAAAATAACTTGTTATCTGACCGGTGTACGGAGTTTAAATCATATTTAAAACTCCTCAAAGTTCATTCTGGGAATAGTGGTTTGATTGTGTCACTCAAGTTACTGACTTTTTATTTAGCTTTTAGCCTGTCAAACGATCTCCATCAGTAAATGTAGTTGGATATATTGAAATGTAAGCTCAGGAGCTGGTATGATTTCACTTTCATTCACTAAACGTTAAAACAGCAATATTTGCTAACTGTCACTATATAATAACAGTACATGAGACAGGTTCCTCTGGCTTCTCTTAGTACTCCTAATGCCATTTCCCAAGTGGCAAAGAGGCATAATTACAAACACTCAGAATAACCTTTGAAGGGGGGCAGTGGTGTGCAAGCGGATTCTGCTTGTGGGTTTGGTGGGCGGTGCTTAGCGGAGTGATAGGAGAAGCAGAGAGACATGAAATATTACCAAGTGCAGCATTTTAGCATCAGAGTTTCTTCTTGGAAATAGTGGTTTAACCAATCTCAACTCAAGGTCCACTCTCTAGCGTTTTATGGAGCCTTCAACCATAACACACGGTCAGCATAACAGACCAGAGAACTGTGCACTTGTGCATTTGCTGATGAAGATCATGTGATGTGGTTATGAGCGCTGGTAAAAAGCTAGCGTGGCTCTGGGAATGGTCCTGTATGAAATATGTATTGGATGGATTGCAATGAAACTTTGTACAGACATTTGTGTTCCCCAGAGGATGAATCCTAAAGACTTGACTGTCCCTGTAGCACCACCATGAAAGGTAGCCTAATGTTTTGTCAACTGGTGGATGATCGCCATGAAATGTCTAACACACATTTGTGTCACAGTTACAGTTAAGTGATACCTGACATTTCTTTTTGCATAAACAGCAAAAAGCTGTTGTGAATTTAGAAGGTTTGTCACCCTGTAAATTTTGTCAGCTCTCTTAATGATTTACTTTGCTGTCGACAGACAACAAGGCTTAGAACTTTGAAATACAGCATGAGACTAGCAGTACCACCAGCCAAATCCTTGGACCCTGACGCCCCTCCCAAGTGTGTCTTTATTTTCCACATGTTTTAATGTCACTTCAGCTTCAATGCCTTATAAAAGCACGTAATTTCCATTCAATCATTGTCTTTGTAATTTACACTCCCGTTCAGGGTTTGTCACGACTTTGTGGAACATCTGCTTTCAGTTTGTTAACAAAAGCTCTTTTAATGGATTTTGAAGGAGGAACTGCACAGTGCGACAGATAAGGACTTGTTGACAATAGCTGTACCTGAGAATAGCCGCCAGCACATTAAAATACTCAAAAAAGGCCTGCAACAAAATAGCACATTGTACATGAAGCCAGTGTCTTGGCATTTTGCTGTGAATGTGATGTGATTTCTGCTAGCATAGAGGGTTGTTGAAGACCTCTATTGGAACCATATGTTTCTAAGCTCCTTGCACTTTATTTGCACTGGCCAATGTGGTCTATACTTCCCTGTGGACTGTTGAGGAGATGTACAGTGCAACTAAAAATATGGCATATTCTGGGTTTATTCTTCTTCTGGTAGTTACAGATGACTGTGGGCAAGATAAGGTAACTGTCACAATAGTTCATTACTGTCGGGGGTATTTATATTTTCTATTCGAGACGCTGAGATGGGGTTTGTATCCAAAATGACTGTAAGGAGGGAGAAAGAAATGTCCAGGACTTAAATGTAATTTGGATATCCCTCTTTTCAGAGGGATCCCCTCATCTGGTGATGCTAGAGAGAATCTGCTGTTCAGGGTTGCTATTTTGAAACTTTTGTAGAACAAAAGAAAGAAAACAATGGGAAAAGTGTCTGTTTAGGGGTAAAACAAGCAGGTTTCTGATCTAAACATGTCATTATTCCAACTGAGAGGAAGCCTAAATAGTGGTTCAAAAGATTATTCTCAGTTGAAAATACTCGTAACTAACCGGTCCCTGTTGACAGCAAAGCTAGGGCTGTAAGATTCTTTCCATTTGATTAACAAAAAAAACTGTCTTGCTTAATTTTCTACTAAAAAGACTGCAATGAAGAATGTGGAGTTTGTGCCCCATATCTTACACCGGAGTTGTGCTTGGAAGGCTTCACTTAATGGCTATTATGGAAAAGAGGAATGATTATTTAGAAAACTGAACCCAGAACTCAATCTAATACACTTTTGTTCCAACAGCCTTACTGGGTCTGGTATGACCAGAAGGTGACGGCTGACTATGACTTTTCTGTACTTGCCACTGTTACACTATGTTTAAGTGTTCAATTCAGTTTTATTACAAAAGTAAAACAAGAAAAAAAACATGCTGTACCTCATCAGGTTCCACTCGCTCTCAGTCCGGTTGCCTAATGATGAAGGCTTGGCTTTTAAAATTGTTGCTATTGGTAACCACCAAATCATCTGACCTCACCCCAAGTGTTATTTTGCTTGGTAGTAAAATAACAGATTTGTCTCCAGACCTGCTGTTTTCATTTCAAATCATAGTAACACTAAAACACTAATACATTTTTGTTTCATTAACAAAAGATCCATTTAATGTGATTTTTTTTTCATAGAGGTAAACCACCCCTCAGCCCTTAGGGAGAGTGCAGGTTTCCTTTTGCCAGGTTATCTCAACAATGGCTTTTTAATCAACGCAGTTTAAAAAGTTTGAAAAGTAGAGTGAATACTGGACAGAAAGATGACTCCAATCAAATGCTAATGTTGCTCCCTGTCTGCTGGACGTGAAAATAGACCCTTCAGCCACTGACTTTCTAAGCTAACATATGCTGTAAGATGTTTAAGCTTGTTCTTCTGCCACCAGTATCAATTAATGTTGCTTTAACATTAACAGTAAGTGTAACTACAAACAGTGTTGCTACTACTTTGGTCATAAGATTCAAAATTGATTCCTATAGAACCACGTTTCTCTCTCTCTTCTAATTTGATGATTACATGACAGCTGTAGTGTTTGATGAATGAATGGTTTTACCCGTTTGTACCTTCCTTCCTACATTTGCAAATTAAGGTTTGCAATAAAGGAGCTTGAAATAGAACATTTGTATTAGAACCTCAAAGTAACCAAAGTATGAATCAGGGCTGAGTTGCAACAGATTGAGGCCCTTTTACTTTACCTGTACAACTCATTCCACTAATGGCTTTTCCGTCTGTGCCAGTTTTCATGCAAATACTCAGGAAAGGCCCCCTTTCCCCAGAGTCTGCCGAAACAAGGCACACATGCTAGAACTCTCTACTTTTCCGCAGTCAAATGGCTGTTTTGTCTGCAGACAGGCACGTGAGGACAATCAGATCTCTAAACAGGAAATGAATTAACGCGAACCAACCAAAGACCAAAATTTAAAAGCTAGCAGTTTTTTTCAGATTCTGTTCCCACTTAGAATTTGGCATTGATGTTGTCACCCCACGAGTTGAGGTCAATCTGTGAGAGGGAGAGGGCAGAGGATTTTGTTTCTGTGTTTATCAGACATTCAATCTCAATATTTGAGTACAAGCATGTCCTTAGCAATCTTTGTCAGAACACCAGTGGCCTCTTTATTTGAATGTTTAAGGAGTTTGGATTTCCTTGCTAACCTGACTCTCCTTTGGCTGTAACTTGTTTTTTTTGCATGTCTGCACCGAGTCATGTACAATATATCCAGTAAGTCCAGACGAGGTCACCATCACCACATATCCAGTCATTATCATATTCCATGATTTCAGCCTTCAAACAGTTTGGTATCCTCTGCAGTCCAGACCTTGTTGTCTCCGACCAGAATGATTAATGTGGTTATCTTTGGGAGAAAATAGCAGAGGACAGAAAGACGGATGATTTGTAGTTTTCACTCTGGTGGCATCTGGCCTCCCCCTGGAGGCAAATGCCAATTTAGGAAACCCTCCTTTCTCATTATTTGATGTCTAGGTTCTTGGCGATATATGAGAGGAGTCTGTACCAGCCCATCTGTTGAGCGCAGCACCATACACCCCCACCCCCAGCCAGACTGAGCTCCCTCCCCTCAGCCTGCACTGTCACGTAGCACAAGAATGTGGTTTTGGTCTATGGGAGAGGAAAATGTTTATTTAATCCCTGTAAAAAGTCAGAGAGGAAAAGGCTCTGAGCAGATTTTTGACAGCCTTGCGCTGCCTGCAAGTAAACAGGCCACTAACTGAGTTTTGCTTAGATGCTCAGAGGACTCTCTTCCGTCCTTACTTTTGTATTCCAATCATTCTCCATTGGTCCATCAACGTTACAAACTATGATAGAAAACTATAACAGTCAGAGTATCTAATCATTGGATTGGTCAGTGTATCTAATCATAACATAGTCATAGCCATGTGCACCAATGGATCAGACAGGGGCCAGCTTAGCATAGACCATGATGGGTGAAATAAGGTGCCATGCTAGCACTTTAGCACGTGCTTGTAATTCACTGCAAGCCACTACCATTTTTCCTAATGTGAACTTGTAGCAGCTGAAACACTAAATCAATCAATCAATCAATTTATTTTACCCACACACATAAATTCAAGTAAATGACACAAATCAATTAGCACATATAGATATGTGTGAATCAGGTCTCCCAAAGAAGCTATCCAAAGCTTATATAAGGGAGCCTGACACATGTAGCTGACTTGACTAGCTGAATTTTTCTAATGTAGATTTATAAAATGTATGCAAAGTAAAATTGTAATGTAGACTTACAGTCTGAAAAAACAGTAACCTCCTAGCCTGGAGCATGTAGTGGTGGATGATGGAAGATGTTGTACAATTAAAGCAGCATTAATTATTTTTTTGGCCACTTAGAAAAAATAATAAAATAAATATAAAGTTATAAAATATATCATTTTACCAGCTGGTTGCTAACTTTGTCTGTCAGCTGTTTGGTCATGGAAAGGTAGTGTACAGTTAATCAGAGTTTTTCCCCTGAAACAGCTGCTTTCTCCTGCAGGAAACAGGAATAATTACAGCAGTAGGTGTGAACCCAGAAGTTAAGTTGTGGGCCGTAAAACAAAAACACTGAGTTGAAAGTATAGAACTGAGGGGAACTGCAGAGTTGGGTGATAATTCTCTGTGGGTCTGTCACTACAAGCAGGGCCTCACTCCCATTAAACATATTACTATGATTAGTTGTAGTGCAGCTTTATTGACACAGCAGGTAAAGAATTAAAAAAGAACCCTGGGTGCACCACTTTATGTGACTTTGCAAGCCATAAGTGATAATATTAACAATGATTAAGTACCTTGCATTTTTGCAGCGATCTGAATGCTTCCAATTGAAAAAACCTCAACGCAGAGCAGAAAAATGCCCTGCTGATGCACTGTCTGATCAACCTAAGTGATCTTTCTGATCAATTAAAACCATAGAATGCAGAATTTTGAACATTCCTCAAATATGTAGCGACACGCTGCAGTGACGCGATATTTTGATGGGTCGGCTTGGTAGCATCGCATTTCTTCCCAGCCTCATTTGCTTTGAAGCAAATTTTACTAGTGGCCAAACCATAAATTCTTCTGAGCATCACAACCACCATCAGAATTCTAAAGGAATTTCAAAATTATCATTTTACCCTCATTGAAGTTAGCGGATGGCTGAATTGGACGTTAGCCATCTTGGCTGGTGGATGTCAAACCTCACTGCCAACTAGCGTTTTGGCGGTGTAACACAGACACCAACACACGAGTTTAAATGCTCACAATGGCAAGGTGCGTAGCCTACACTGTAGGTTATGGTGTGGACTAGAAGGCCAAATTAGGCTTTAGCATACACTATTTTTTATTTTATAACAACAAAAACATAAATAAATGTAAATGCTCTGTATTTGTATAGCCCCTTTACACTACATCTGCATTCACCATTCACACATATTCATACAATGAGCCTAAGTGTTCAAACATTCAATCACATTCATACACTGGTGGAACAGCCACCATATATATCAAAATAATTAGAAAGATGCCAAAGCACATAAAAATTCCACACATAGTGGCTTTAAAGGTGGCTTTATGCGATTCTGGAGACATCTTGGAAGGAAAAAAAAACATGGAAAAACCATGGTATAGACTGAATAATGACACAGGAAGTAATATAACTACTGTTAGTTAAGTTGTGAGGTAACATAATGTTGCTACAGTTGCTGTTACAAAGCTAACATGAAGAGAGGACCAGACGGTTCCAGAGCAGGTTAGAATTACATACCCCACCTTTTAAAAAGTCTTGTGAATGTGTAGCATTGTATACAAGTGGGAACCCACTATAGGAAGGTATGAAGGAGTGTTATCATTGCTCAAAGGGGAAGCTAAGCAAACAGTTTCATGAAAGTAAAACCTTTAAGGACGCCGACACAGAATCATTTCTGGTGTCCTGTCTAAGCAGAATGGGACTGTCCAAGGCCCATACTGCTCAAGTCTGTGGTCGATGATGATGTAGCCGTGAGGCATCTGGAAAGAAATTGCAGCTCTTAATTGCCTCCTACTGCACGTGTACTCACAAGGCTGTGTTTTTCCTTCACCGTTTTACCACCGGCGACAATGTGTTACACATGTTACCATAGAAACCCTTTGATACCTTTGTTTTTTAAAGGCAAAACCAGTTGCAAGGCAGCCGGTCATGGTGCATTAATAACGTGATTCACTGTAAAACTGTTTGAGTAACCTGGAGATAATTTACAAGTAGCGCACACGGAGCTGAGCAGCTGCTGTTGCAGTCTGAAGGGGGGGTGGGGGGTCTTTTTTATGTAACACAGGAAATGCTGTTTACATCATAGCCTTACATCATACAAATTGTAAAGACAGAAAACTAGCAAAACAAATATTTTTATCAAATAAAAATGTACACTTTGTCAACAAAAACAATTAGGTTGCATATTTTTACTTCTGTAATTAAGGCATGACTTGTGTGCATATTTCTCAATTTTTTTTTTGTCCACAGAACCTTGATATCCAAGTGGAGGACGTGCGCATACGAGCCATCCTGTCGTCGTACCGTAAGCGAATCCCTGTCACGGAGGGCTACGTAGAGGTCAAAGATGGCGGTAAATGGAAGCAGATCTGTAACAGTGAGTGGACCCAGCTTGACAGCAGAGTCATCTGTGGCATGTTTGGCTTCCCCGGGGAGAGGAAGTACAATGCCAGAGTATACAAGTGAGTGTTCCAATACTGTATGTGTGGTACTTGGTAACTCAAAGAGCAGAGGAGGATTTGAGTGACACCTCACACAGTAGTCCTTTGATCCACTGTTAATATAAACATATTGGTCAGTGAACCTTTAAGAATATGTAACATACACACAATAGCGCAGTATTAACTTAAAACTTAAAACAAAAAATTCTTTAACTAGATTTTGACCTGGGATCCCTCTTCAGAAACCTCTGGCTTTTGGGTGCTAAGATGTCTGTGACTCTGATTTGCCTGATTTGCATGTTTGGTAATCCAGCCTTGGTTAGCAATAATCTTTTTGGTCAATAGACTGTTCAAAAAATTATCCTGGTTAAATTCAACGCCTTGAAATACAGTGTCTCCATACCTTCTAGCAGTCCAAGACTGTAATAAGGACATAAAAACGTTTAAATTTAATCAAAGGTTTAATAATGAAAAATTGTCAATCATTGTAATTTAGGCTTGAGACTTCCACCACAATGTGAGCTGGTGTTAAAGGGTTAAAATACATTGGAGTAACCTAATACTGTACATCTTTCACTGTGTAGTTTACACAACCTGGTTCCTGTATATCCAACATCAATGCATTCCACAAAGCTGTCCTAATGTGCGAGCCTCTGCTGAGGGATCTAAATCTTGCTTACATGAGGAAGCTTGCAGCCAAAAGGCCACAGGTTAATCATGGAGTTCCATAAAACTTCCAGCACTAAAGTTAACCTTGAATTTACTGTCTGCCGGGCTGGAAGTTTCCTCTGCTTTAGGTAACCACAGCAGAGCACGACGCCTCCTTAACTTTCCGTCTGCGTGTCAGCCTGCTCCCGCTTCAGCCCCATGAAACCGCGCGGTGTGTTTTTACAGGGCTGTCGTTTGAAACAGGGGTGACACGGAGCCAAGAACCGCCGCAGTTTCATAAGTTTGTCTCTGTGCTGATGCTCCTGTGTAGCTTCTAGTTGAGCTTTATCAAGAGTGAATGATGATGTAAATTAAAATGAAGAAGAATTCATCGTTCTCTGTAATGTTTGTGCAGTAGATTTTGGCTTTCGTGACACAAAACGTGTTCAGTGTTTTAAGCCAGAATACTATAAATTATACATGTTTAGACAAGTGTGATGATAGTAATGATGCACTTCCATAAAGTTGGGAGACCTGTGAGAGGCAAAAAAAGGACAGTCAAATGTGTTGTCATTTTAAAAATGCAGAAGGAATAAGTTAGATTGCTTGTTACATTACTTTTCAACCCAGCTCTTTCAAGGTCTTTAAACAACTAGTCTACACACTGACTCACGCCTCTCACCTTCTGCATTATTGTTAGCAAGCCAGGCAATAAGAAAACGTCATGAAAACAAGACATTTTTGGAATTACTGAATGTACTGAATGTAGTCCTCCTCTTTTGGCAGAGGTTGCTGCCTCCCCATACATCCAGCCGATGCGCTAAGCTAACGTGACAAAGACTGAGACAAAATTGATTGCCTCCATCTAATGCCCCGTAAGACAGCAAAAAATCCAAGATACAAAATGACATAATGGAGCATTACTGGAATTAGTTAATTACTTTATTATTATTATATATAATTAATTTTATTTTACTCCCTCATACCAGTGTTGACATTTTACAACTGCTTTCCTAGGCTGAGTAGTAATTGTGTGCATTATCATTACGTCATAGTGTGTAGAGTAGAGTAGCATTCAAGTATTTGAGAAGTACTGAAAAAAAAACACAACTTGAGGATAAATGTGTGACCATATTTTAAGATAGGTTGAGAAATTTTGGTGATAAGTCAACTTTCACAGCATCAGGAGCAGGAGTTTATTCAATCATTGCTCCATTTGAACCGAAGGTACTGATACGCATCACTCAAAATTGCATTTGAAGAGATAGCAGAGCCAGTCCTCAGCTGCGGCCTAGAACATAGCTTTGGATTGCTTCCAGTCTGCAGCTTTCTGCTCGCCAGCTCCCAAATGAAAACCAAATGCTGCCTGTCCCATTTTAATCAATTTTTTTCACGTACACCTCAGACATGAGACACAAGGATAGGACATGTCGTTCTGCAAATGAGGCTCATTAAACACATAAAATGGGCTCACTAATAAATGATGAAGAAGAAGAAGAGATTAGCAGCAGGCCTGTAAGAGTGTCATTAACCCCAGTTTGTTCATATGGAAGAAGATTGTGAACTCTCCGGCTGTTAGCTAACCTTTCACTTTTGGTGCTAATTATACAATATGCTAATGCATTTGCCCTTGCCTAGTTTTATGGTGTCAAGAGAAAGCTTTCTAATAAGTCTAATAATTTCACTTCAAATCTTGATGTATTTATTATAAGATGATGCGCTGGCGTTTCTTCTGTTTCTCGAACAGCACATCTTGAAATACAATTGCATATTCGGCCCTGTGTGCCCTTGAGCAAGTGAAATCCTATTTTCTCTTCCATGCATAAATTTCAGGGCACTTGCGTAAAATGAAAAACATTATTAAAAGTATAAATATACATAAAACTGGAATGAATTCATATTTATTTTACCTTTTGTCTGCAGAACTCCACCACAAGCTGAACCTCACAAACTTACAAATTGTTATGCTAATGTGTTAGCAAAACAGTTGCCTTTTTACACATCAAGCAGACACGCAGCAAGATTACTCTTTAGCGACTTCCCACAAGTATGTTCTCGAACTAGCAGCTAACTTTGCGTGTCAGCCGCTTGATGCTGGGCAGAGTGCGTACATCTGTTTTATTAGAGCCTTTTAAAATAACTGCCTGCTGTATCTGGAAACAATGATGCTTGTTAATTTTCTGCGGATTAATCAATACTAGCGACATTTCACACAACACACGTGGTCGTTTGACCCATTGCTCATATGAAAATATTGATTAGTGCAGCTTTAACTTGTAAGTTCTCTTTTTTTATTCAGTCTAATAGCAGTTGTCTCATTCTGAAAAAAAAACCCTTCCTTGTCTGTTTGCTACACCTAGTCGCAAACTGATGAGCTCTCGTCCCTTGAAAGACTTCATTAATCTCTTTTCCTTCTCCTATAGGATGTTTGCTCGCCGGAGGAAGCCCACGTACTGGGACTACTCTGTCAACTGCACTGGCAATGAAGCCCATTTGTCCAGCTGTAAGCTGGGCCAGGCTACATCACTCAAGTCCAATGAGACCTGTGCTGGAGGGTTGCCAGTAGTGGTGAGCTGCGTGCCCGGCAGAGCCTTTGCCCCGACACCTATGACGGGATTCAGGAAGGCCTTTCGACAAGAGGTAAAGTCCCCATGGAAATCGCTCTGTACTTGTTAAAAGTTAGTTAGTCTGAATCTGAAATACACACACCTATATTGTTTTCCACAAATAATTCATTTGAATATTGTACTCCACTAACTAAGACTCTGCCTTTTCCAGTTCTTACTGAGGCATGAAAAAGAACTGAACCTTCAGTACGCTCACTTTAGAAAAATAAGAAATAATTGTCTGTGCATAAGTAGCCACTATAACAGGAAGTTATTGTTATTGTCTTCAGTCAGCGGCAAATGAAATATGTGTGATGTGTGTGTGGTGTCAATAAACTGAAACGGTAAACAAAGTTGATATATGGATTAGCTGCACTGGTTCAGTTCAGTTCATTGGCTCTAATGTAGAGGGAGGGCGATTAAATCTTTTGGTCGAGCCAACACTGACGTTCGTTACTCAGTGTCACTGTGAACTGCAGCTGTGGCTGCTTTTGGCCTTTCTCATCAAAATGAATTATTATCAGCTCGGGGGTTTGAAAGATGACGCGACGTAGTAAGATTCTTGGGACAGGGAAAGGAAAAACATGTTTCTCCAGAATTCAACGCCAATGTCAGCGAACTTTTATTTTTCTCAAATGTCCTTGAGCATGAAACCAGGGCCCATCGTGAGTAAAACTGCATGAGGGAAGTTTAGTTGTTTGAAAAGTTTTTGTTATACTCACGAAGTTTAGGAAAATCAAGACAAGCACAAACAAGCCCTCCAAATAGTTGAAACGACAGTTGAAAGCTCACATTGAGTTTACAACTTGATGTGATTGTAATTCACTGTGCCTGAGTGTCCTGGATCATTCTCTGCTCAGACCTGAGGATCCAAGATGGAGAAGGTGCTCTTTTTCCTTCCATGTGATGTGTTTACCACAAACCTAATTACGAGATAAATCAAAGCATGGCATCTTAAACAATACTGTGCTTCCAACTTTGTAGCAACAGATTGAGGAAAGCCCTTAGTCCGTTTTGACATAATGGTGCCCTAATGCAAATCAGTTTCTTTGGGATGAACAAGAACAGCGTTGGACATCACTAAAGCCTGAAACCAGAAGAGTGGGGGCTGTTATAGCAGCACATTAATACCCATGATTTTGGAATGACCTGTTAAGCAGTCATGTGTGGGCATAAAGCCTGGGCAAGTTTAGCCATGTAGTGTGTGCAAAATAATTTTTGATTTTGTCATACAGAACCTTTTTCTTTGCTCAAACCTTTACCAAGTCTTCTCTTGACTCCTTTTAAGTCAAGCAAGGAAATACTACCAAAATTTATAGCACCACTAAGCGGACATGAATTTCTGTCTGTGTGACTCCATCCACGTTCCAAAGTGAGGTTCTGCTCTCTGTCACGTTCCACAGCTGAGTGCCTGGCTGGGAGTGCCGTGCCCGTCCCAAATCTTCCAATACACTAAGTCTGACTCAAAGGAATTTGATCCTAAAGCCAGATATTTACCATTTGGAGAAATGAAAGCTGACAACTCCTCTCTGATAAAACCAGCTGGTAGCTAGTGTGAAAGTACATTAAAGGCTTTGACTTCAATATCAGTATCACTTTTATTTATATAGCACACTTAAAACAACTAAGGTTGACTAAGGTGCTTTACAGGTTAAAAATACAACAATAAAACAGTAATTAAACAGTAAAAGTACAGCAATAAAACATTAGAATAAACAGTATAGGATATATAGTGGTATTAAAATTCCCAGGGATGATAACTGACTTAAATCAAATGGAATGCCAAAGAAAAGAGATGTGATTTAGCAGTGATTTAAAGCATTGGAGAGTTGGGGCGGGTCTGATGTGGACTGGCAGGTTACACCAAAGGCTCGATCGCCTCTGGTTTTAAGCCGTGGGGACATCCAATAGGAGGAGATTGGCTGATCTCAGCACTCTAGCTCTGGAGTGTGAATGCGAAGAAAAGAGCTCCGTTAGATGAAGCAGAGATGATCCATTAAGACATTTAAAAGTTAAAAGTAAGATTTTAGAATCAGTCCTGTAATGAACAGGAAGCCAGTGGAGGGAGCGCAACACAGGTGTGATGTGGTCCCTCCTTTTCTTTCCTGTCAGGAGGCAGGCAGCAACATTTTGGACTAACTGCAGGCGTTGAATGGATGACTTGTCTAAGTCCACATATAAGAAGTTACAACAGTCAAGATGGGAAGTTATGTAGGCGTTAATCACCCTCTCTAAATCTTCATTATACTTGTTAGGTATATTTTCTTTTCTTTTCACACCTGTTTGGGTAATTAACATTGTAAATGTAAATGCTCCGTACTTGTATAGCGCCTTTCTAGTCTTTTCGACTACTCAAAGTGCTTTTACGCTACTTCTGCATTCACCTTTCACACACACATTCAATCACTGAGCCTAAGTGCTCAAACGGAAACTAACTTTCGCACACATTCATACTGGCGGAACAGCCACCAGGGGCAATTCGGGGTTCAGTGTCTTGCCCAAGGACACTCCGACACGCAGCCTGGGGGAGCCGGGGGATTGAACCGCCGACCTTCCGATTAACGGCCAACCCGCTCTACCGCCTGAGCCACAGCCGCCCCATGGTGACAACTAAAGATTATCTATTGATCTGTCAACTCATGTATTTTATTAATCAATGAATTTAGTCTATAATGTAGGTTAATAATTACGTTTAAGGTTTTGAAAGTAATTAGAAGACATTTGAATTCAATCCTATACACTCCTATACACAGGGATGTAGCAACAGAACTCTGAGTTTGGTTTTCTGTACTCGTTAAATATTTTCACATAAGTAATGTTTTTGAGTATGTAATGAACAGTCTTTGTGGAAATGCTGAGACAAGATGTATCACTCCACAGCTAAAACAAAGCCTTCAACACAAGGTTAAAAGAGGAGCTGCAGCAATGTGCAGTATGACAAAACCTATGGTGTTTTATGAAAATTAAACAACCCCAGTACCTGAAAATGAACATAATACCACATCTTTAAGTACGATATAATTCAGTATTTCATCATGCTCTATTTCAAAACACTATAGACTCATGTATTCCATGTCCAATGGATACCATCTTTTTTACTCTCTATTGTTTTACAGGTTTACAGGATTATAGGTCACATTTTTGGATGATGAATATATTTTATTTTACTTTGTGAATACAAATAGCAGTAAGTCAGATTAAACTGTGCTGCTAATGTGTTTACTTGTAAAATGAAACACTTCCAGTTTATCTAAACAGTTAATGGGAGAATCGCATTAATAACATGTTGTATAAACACGAAGCCACCCAGTCTGCTGCCTGTGCTTTCTCATCACAGAGAAGGACAAGTTGAGGTTCCAAACTTTTAGCTGACTCTGTAATTTCTGAAAGAACCAGAATAACCTAAACATGTGGGTTTTAGAATTTGAACAACGTCTGTGTTTTTCTTCTTTAGCAACCGTTGGTTCGTCTTCGCGGTGGGGCCATCGTAGGCGAGGGCCGAGTGGAGGTGTTGAAAAACGGAGAGTGGGGCACCATATGTGATGATAACTGGAACCTACTGTCTGCCTCCGTGGTGTGCCGAGAGCTGGGCTTCGGGACAGCCAAAGAAGCCCTGTCTGGAGGTCGTCTGGGACAAGGTATACTGGTTTTACATTTTCACTGCTGCTTGTGTTAGAAGGGTCAACTGACCCAGCAGCTCCTTGGTGCGCATTCAGAACAGGGGACTCACCAGAAGGGTCAACTTTGAGGAAAGGAACATTTTTAGGATTCAGACTAATAAAGTAAGAGAAGCCTAATCTAAGATAGATGCTGCTCTCTCCCTCCTCCAACTCTAACTTAATACCTTCTTCCTCTGAGGTAATCAGCTGTCAAGGCACCCAATGGGAAAGCATTGTGAAATGGATTGTGAGAAGCAAAAAACCCTTAAAAAAACAGCCTTGACTAAGTACACAGTAGAACCATTCCCATTCCAATGAGCTCAGAATGGCAGTCTTTACTGTTGGAACCACAGTCCATATATATTGCTACATGGTACGGGATGGAAGGTTATGACTGTGTAGCAAAACCACATATCCCAAACCTTTCAGACAGTAATTCTATCCTTTAAGCTTTCTCCTCATATCCCCTCCCCTACCCCACCCCCGTGCCACTGAGTAGAGGAACATGAACTCACAGACCTGATGGTGAAAGTGATTTAGCTCGGTGAAACAGGATTAGTTACATTGTGCGGGCCGCTGAGGATGGGAATTCATTCCTGAGCTGGTATGAACTTGGACATCTTTCTGCAAGCATGCATGAAGATTCCTGTGTATTCTATTTGGAAGTTAATATGTGCGCTGCAAGAGGGGGAAAAAAGAGACAAGACAAGCCTCGCTCAGCTGGACTGTGAACAGAACCTGTAGAGAAACTGTCCAAAACTATCTCCTTTAGTTCTGTACTGTTCTCTGCCCACTCCTAAGGAAAATATCTGGCTCTTTAGCAGCTAAATACTGACCTATGTTCACCAGCAAGTTGCTAACTTTGTCTGTCTGCTGTTTGGTGATGCACAGTAAGTGTATAATCGGTTTCTCAGAGGTTTCTCAGCAGTTGCCTGCTGTGTCTGAAAACACAGGTAATGATTCTCTGTGGGTTTGACGGTAGGCAGCACCTTTAACATGACTGACTAAATCTATCTATCATTGATATAAAATCATTTGTTAGAGCAGCTTTAAAGTTTTAAATGTGTAGTCACTGTAGCAGGATATAGATTAAAGATCGAAGATTAAAAGATTAGTTCAACTAAATTCCAAAAAAAGCTAGTTTTATTTGTCCATGAGATTCCTGCCTCCACACAAATACAGTGGAAATAAGCTAAATACATAATAATAATAATATTAAAATATGGATTTGTGCAGCTCTAACTCCTGAACCCTAACAGAGATAGCCAGATCAGCTATGGTTCTTAATTGACAGTCTGCTTGACTTGCTTTATGGTAATAATGAAAGTCCTTGCATCCTTATTTGTATTTGTATTGTGTATTTAGACAAACCAAAATTACTCTTTAATTTGTTTGCCAGATTAGTCATGTTTGTGAAATTGGTAGGCATTTTATTTTTTTAGATAAGCCCAGAAGAAGACCCACTCCTTCTATTGACAGGTTATTTCAATCTCACTTTATGGTCACCACTGAGGAGTTTCATCCCAGGCTGCACCAGCAGGTTTATATCACCAGCTGCATGGAGAGTTTTACAGCAGGCTTGGAAGTTGGGACCCAGTGCTCAACTAAAATGTGCCACTGATTTACCCTCTAAAGTGCACACTCAGCAGATATCTACCCTGTGTTATACACTTAAAGCCCTAGCTTACCTGTTACAGGATATACTGTGTGTGTGTGGGGGGGGGGTAAAGTAAAAGTATATTTTCACATGATCCTTCTAAAAGGGAGGTGTTTCCTTTTTTATAAACAGGGACATGCTGTACATTCCAGTAACGTTAGACATGGAAAAAAAGAGGGAATGTTCATTTCCCATCATGATTTCTCATCAGTGGCTCTGTGTAACCCTTTCACGGAGACAAGCACTAATCGGATGGAAGTGATAAAAACTCAGATGGTAATGGTACACCATAATAAATATTAAGTCAAATATTTCAAAAAGCATTGTTATCTTATTAGCACAAAGCAACCATGAAGCATCCATACATTTAATGAATACCCTAATAAGTAACCTTTTAAAATGAATTTTTATTTTGGGAAATACACTTACTGGCTTTCTTGCAAGGAGTCAGATAAAAAGATCAATACCTAATGTCGAATGGCCGTATGCTAAATAAGTTTCTCTTGTCTGTATTTTTCAGGTATGGGCCCGGTGCACATGAATGAGGTGGAGTGCTCTGGATTTGAGAAGTCCATCACAGAGTGTTTCTTCAACAAGGAGGCGCTCGGTTGCAGCCATGAGGAGGATGCTGCCGTCAGATGTAACGTTCCTGCTATGGGCTTCCAGGAGTCGGTGAGCCTCAGCTTCGTTTCAGTACAGTAACATGCTCGCTCACAAGAAACATGATCAGCCGCTTTATCCTGCATACAAGGACAGGACTTCCAACACACTCACCCACATCTTTACTTTTTTAATATGGTATTTGAATCTGCATTTAGATAAATTTAACGTAATAGAGCTTGTTTAGTTTGTACCAACAGGAGACAACCTTATGTGAAAATATGAGAAGATATATAGCATATCACAATCATCAGTATCAGCTGTAGCAGTATATTTATTTTCATAACATTTTGTAAAAATCATTTTGAGAATGTTAAAAAACACCAAATATATCAAGCATTACTGATTGATGTAGATGAAAAGTGTGGATTTTAGCTTTTAAGTCTGTTGCGTTTTTTCTTGCCCATAGCTGCGTCTGAGTGGAGGTCGTAACCCCCATGAGGGCCGTGTGGAGGTGCTGATGGAGAGGAACGGTTCTCTGGTGTGGGGCACGGTGTGCAGTGACGGCTGGGGAACCATGGAGGCCATGGTAGTCTGCAGACAGCTGGGCCTGGGCTTCGCCAGCAACGCTTTCCAGGTACGAGTCACAAGCAGCCAGCAGCTGGGAATCAGCCTGTTTGGGTTTGTTCTGAAGGCAACAGGATTTTCTTTTTCCTTCAGTTCAAATGTTATAAAGTAAATGTCTAAGAACAAAACCTAAAAATGGTGTATATTGGGTTTAATGTTACTCTGGTATATCAAACCTAGATAATATGAATCCGAACACAGGGAAAGCCCTAGTTTAGTAATGTTTTTTTCACTGCTACTTCACAGCTCAAATTCAAATTTCTTGATCAGTGTACTGCTGTGTGCGATTACACAAGCCCACAATTTCTTACTAATCACCTATAGGATGTCTCCTGGAAAGAACTATGTAATTTGTTAATTATTGGGAAGACAGAGTCCTTAGACAGTTATTTGAGTATATAAACTTTATGAACTATTTAAACCTATTTAAATAGTCATTTACTTTTGATTCATTATTGCAAAACCTAACTCTATCTAGATTTTTCTCTTAAGTCATCCAAACTGCGTAATACTTTCCAGGAGCCTTCCTACAAATTGTACAGCTACATCTGCTGATTTGCCAGGAAACCAAGGGAAACCATGGGGCGTGCAATATAAAGTGCCACCTGTGTGTACTCGCACCTGCCCATTTCTACTCAGCAGCGCTGGCTCAGCAGGAACTGCCTGACTGAACACAGGAAGCTGGAAGCAGCCTCTCCCTGGAATAGCTTGTAGCACGTGACAGCGCAAATTAGTATATTGACGACTATTAAAACAAGACGAAACTCCTTTTCAACAGACGTCTTTGCTTCAGTAATAAACGTTTACCTTACAACATTTTCCTATTTTAGTTTATTCTCCTGACCGCAGCACATTGCAGCACACAGGACGCTGTTTTTTTTGGCCAGTGATTGCTGGGGAGTAGAAAAATAAAAACACAGACAGAAAGAAACAATACAGCCTTCTGGAGAGGTCCATCTGGCACTGTGGGGCCGGTACAGAGAGAGGACGGTGATGTGAAAGCTGAGTCTGCATCCAGAGGGTCACCACCATCTGCCAGCTCCACTGAGATGCCCTTGAGCAAGCCAAAGGACAACCTAACTGTCCAGAGGTTTTAAATACATAGTGTGTGGTACAGAAATGAAAGTGGTTAAATCTACCACACCCCTTTCTTAATTTCAAAGTCTTCCACTACTTTGATCTAGATGGGTTTGTCCTCATATGTTCTGGGATGTTTGGTGTAGATTCTGCTCTTCTTTAAGGACAGCATCACATACTGTAACTAACGCTGAGATTCTCATTTTCGTATCCAAGTGGCTGAACACAGTACAGTTTGTGCAATCACTTTCCTATGTAGTTTAGGATTTCCCAACCAGGAGCCATGTGAGATCCTTGGAAAAATGCCATTGAGGTTCATTTGAGCTTGAAAGCATTTCAGTGTTTTCAGTCCCATCTGTGAAAGTAATGAATGAAACATTCGTTTTGCTCTTTAAGACTGTATAGAACGTTAATGAGGCTGTACATTCACCGTATAAGTATATATTTACACTGGACGTTTCCAGCCTGAGCCGCTGAAAAAAGTGTTGGTAGAGACGGTTGTCAGATACATCTGCAAGCAATTTTGGAAAGCCAATAAATCTGTAAAACAAGTGAAGAGATTAACTTGACATACAGCAGTGATTCTCAGACTTTT
>JAPMOB010218239.1:0-31845 GCA_029875015.1 Lepomis gibbosus | reverse complement strand
GTGTGTGTGTGTGTGTGTGTGTGTGTGTGTGTGTGTGTGTGTGTGTGTGTGTGTGAGAGAGAGAGAGAGAGAGAGAGAGGAAGAAGAAAGAGATGGAGAAAGGAAATATTACATATGAGGATGCATGAGGAATATACAACATGAGGAAAGGTAAATGAATTGAAGGGACAGTAATGGAAGAGAGAGAGAGACACCCGGTGAGTGTGTGAGAGAGAAAGTGGAGAAAGAGAGGGAGGGAGAAAGGAGGGGCTCTCATTTTATTTTTGGTGCAGAGGTTCGCCGCTGCTGTGAGCCTGCAGCTTGCGAGAAGGTGGCGAATAACGAAGACAGTCACTTGGATGATTTCTGAGATGTTCCCTTTGCATTCACACCAGAGCAGGCGGCACGCGCGTACAGCAGCAATCAGCCAGTTCATGCATGTCTGCAGGCCACAGACAGCCCCCACAGGGAAACAGATGCACAGCTGTCAGCGCCAGACACAGCTGCAATGGCGCATGGCAAGTGCAAGTCCAACTGGTCCTGAGGAAAACGAGGCGGTGAAAACGAGCAAAGAGCTGAGTGACTCACAGCTGAGGTCGACCTGTGGCACCTGGCGCCGAGCAGCAGGCAGAGCCAGTGCGTGCTGTTCGCCAGTGGGAAAGGTAGTGAAAATCGATGGCTGGAGAGCAAGAGGATGTGGTGAGCAGCAAATTACATGACTGAAGAGGAGGAAAACTCAGTAAGAGAATAAACCAGTGGGTGGAGGAGAAAGTGATGGACTGTGGACAGAAACTGGGGTCAGGACATGGTCACTGAAGCGCAGCCTTTAGCGTGTCCTTGACTGAAGGAGTTGAAGTTACACCTATGGCCTTCTGGTTAGGTAAGATCCTTGTAAATGTAGGCCTACAGATAAACATAGTTGTTACTGTGCAGCACAGCCCACGTGCTGTGCATTCCCCGAGAGACGATAGTCATAACCAATCTGCGATGTCATCTAAAAGCAATCAAAAGATGAAAGCAAACACGTGCAACCACTGTAATGAAATGGCTGAAAGCTAGGTCTAGTCCTTCATCTTTCATTTATGGGATCCTTTTAAACCCAAACCACGTGCCCCTAAAAGCAAAAGGCACACAAACAAGAGCGAACAAAATGTAACGTAACAGTAGGCTTACGAGCTGCAGGAAAACAAGCAGCTGCCAATTCTCACCCTTCAGCACGATAACAAATTGAAATGTTACAGAAAACAAGCAAATCAATAAGTGAATCGATAGAAAGGCCAGTCAACAATTAAGCAGCCAAACAACACAGAGGAAAGAATTAGGAACAGATTTGTTTCCGGGATTAAAAAATATCCCAGTTATTTAAACGGACAGCCTTGATTAATTTATCAATAAGCAAACCTATATGTAAACAGAAACATTAAAGCCTTACTGGGATAAATTGTTCAATCCATAAAATCAAATGAAAAAAGTGATTTAAAAAGATAAATATAGCCTATAATTGATCTGTTTCATCCATATTCATTTGTATTGTTAAAATCATGTAAACTTCAATAAGGTTTGGTTGGACCTCCGTAGCGCCACCTATAGACGCCGTAGAGTTTGTCAAAAGAGGCTGAAGAAGAAGGAGTTAATCCTGACAGAGAAAACGACAATAGCTATATTTGCAGCAAATATCCAGAGCGAGAGAGCCGTTATGTGTGTGATTCTCAGTCTAACCATGGATACCAGAGTCCAGCCTCGCGCAATTGAAACCAGACAGCACGCGGCAGTAGAGTCAAACACTTTTCAACAAATCACTGAGGCCTTTAGGTCGACCATCAAAACCCGCAGTGAAGAAGTGGGATTCAGGTTTACAACGAATTTGTCAGAGCATGAAATGAACGTCCTTTTTGGAGACATTTTGGTTAAGGGGAAAAGTTATTATGGTTAATCTTATTTTGGGAGATGATGCAAGAAACCGCCCTGCAGGCCGACATGGGTTCTGACAGTAAAAGGGGGTTAGTCCGGGTGCAAAGCGCTGAAACGTTTGAGGGTCTCTAAGGGCGTTGATGTTAACTCATGTTACGACAATTAGCCCACATAATTTGAAATGAGCATGTTATGTTCTGTTAAGTTCTGTATTTTTGAAATCTACCCTGAGCGAGCAGAGGACATCGGTACAAGTTCAGGATCTTACATTCCTGAAATTTCTGAAAACAAGGCCATTCTTCATGAATGTAGCATGTATACCAGTATGTAGGCCCTATCTGTAAAACTGTTCGGAGCAGTCCTTCCTCGGCAGAAGGGTGCGCCCCGGCGCTGTTTTCAGTACCACGGAGAGCGCTTCAAGTTTTTAATTGAATTAAAAACACGTTTACATTTATACCAGAATGATCGAAAATTAAATATTTTGTGAACATTTTAAGGTCCAAAAAACGAACAACCTGTAACTATCAACAAAGCAGTATTTTAGCAAAGTATTAACTATATGTTTAGCCTATCCCTTTTCTCCTATAGCCTGTTTTCAAAGCAATGAGTTGTGATAATGTTTGTACAACTGCCTTTAAGAATTTTATAACAGGATTATTATAGGCCTGACTATAATCTCGTTATTTCAGACAGTTCCCCCCGTCCTACCTGAGGTCGATCGGCGGATAGGGAAACTCATGCTGCGCCCGTGGAGCTCCGGAGCCTTGTGCTCATGGCTTTTCGCACTTCCTGTTGTGCGCTTTGCTCGACGAAAAGAGGAGGAATTACCGAAGTTCAAACCAGAGAATTCTCCACGGCATTGGGTCCATTAAGGCCGCGCACATGGCGTTGACGGGAGATCATTACAGAACATTAGAGGCCATTAAGCCGTTGGAACCGGTCATTAATGATTCATGTCAAGGCCCCGCTGATCTGGCACAATAAGAGAGGGAGTGAGCCAGGCGGCCTTTCCTAAATCTAAATATCTATCTAGAAAGCAGAGTGTGTGTGTGTGTGTGTGTGTGTGTGAGTGAGTGTGCGTGCGTGCGTGCGTGCATGTGGGCGCGTGCGCGAGTGCGAGTAAACTATTGGGACACAAGTAGGCCAAATTGACCCCTAACCCTTCAGGTACATACCATTTACTTTATTACAAGAACTTAAACATAATATAGTTCTCAGTGTCAGATTTGATATAGTTAGTGTTTCTGTCTACTTTAAGACTCTTTTAACTGTAGCCTACTCTGTTGCAGTGTCAGTGTCATGGTACAGTATAAGTTGCCTTATGTTGCTTTGAAAACTAAGTTTAGCACTGCAACAAATTATTATTTTCAACAGCAATTAATCTGCCAGTCATGTTCTTGATTGATCACTTAATCTCTGAAATGAAAAACAAGTGTGGCAAATCCTCCCATAGTTTCCTGCAGCCCAAGATGATATCATCAAATTGCATGTTTTTCACTACAAAACCACACTTTGACTCTATGAATAACAGCAGATTTTCACAACTAAGAAAGTAGATCTAGGCACTTTTGAATGTTTGGCATTTTTGCTGAAAAAAATAACTCCAATGATTAATAGGTTGTCAAAAAAGGTGCCAATTATTATTCTGTTGATTGACAGAATCAGTTAATCAACTCATCATTTCAGCTCTAACTCAATTTAAAAAACAGTGATAATCAGATCTCTGCAACATGCTGTGGATTACTATAAAATAATTAAAAATATGACTTTGTTCTGTGAACCTTTGTGATTGCAATTTCCTGCAACAGAAAGAGGTCAGGACTAAGAAAACAATAGAACATTATTCTTGCGAAAACTCACGTGAAATAAATTAACTTAGAGGAAATAGTAAATCCTCAGCAATGCTAACTGGATCAAGTTACTTGCCAAACAAAATAACAAACTAAGTAAAAAAAAGTTATCCCACAAACGATATATCTTAAATTGTAGTAAACATCCCAAACTTTTCAAGGATTCCAAATATGTCAGGCTGAACATTGGTAAAATGTGAATGAAATGATGACTATAAGGCCTTCAACACCATTATACTAGACTATTTTCATGTGATGGAACAGTTCAACCATAAGTTTTAATATTCCACTCAGTGTGAACACCATATAGCTTCAATGAAATGCTGGAAGAAGATAGTACATATATGGTGATATACACTGCTTTCACATAGGAATAAGATAGTTTAAACAACCTTAACTTAGAGCTTCTTAAAAGGACACAGAGAAAAACTGCATGTTAAGGCATAAACAAATACTTTAAGTTTACAATATAAAAATTGAAAAGGTATAATGTTCTTAATTGCAAGGATTTTTAAAATAGAGACAAACTCACACATTTTGCACACAAATACACAGAAACACACACGCCTAATGGCTGTGCACTATATCTCTAGTGTGTGGGCTCTCCTCCATGCATACCACCATCATAGTAACCACACTCAGAGCAATGCTGCCTGTCCAAGATTACACACAGACTCTACACAGATCTATATTATCAGCCCATTACATTGTTGTGCTGTTACAGTACTTCCTGTGAAGCAGCCTGTTAAAACAAAACCATATTACCGAGATGATAAAGAAATGATTACAGATTGCAGTGTCTTTATACTGCAGGACAGGAGCCTATAAAAGCTGTTGAAAGCAGTGAAGCAGGATGTTGTTGAACATGCACACTCAGCATCTTGAAAAGTAAAGCTGATAGAAGAAGAAACATTAAAGTTATCTTTGAAATAAACATACTTCTCAGTCAGATTTTCCAAAACCTCTGTGAGGCTACAACAAACAGTCAAACAGTCTTTTCAGGGAAACTATTTTATTGTTGTTTTTGCCCACATAATTAGTATCATTATGGTACAGCTTCCTGTGGTCAGGAAATGACCAGATCAAGCAGATGGACCGACTGGGTCACTGTGTGCCTGTGTTTCTCTGTGATTTCCTTCTTCCTTTTTTCCTCCATTTGTCTCAACTGAATTGAAATACCATGTCAGCTTTGAACTCACACATAAAACCTCCCGAAATAGCTTGAAGCCTTGGCTTGAAATAGCAAACCTCAGAGATGCCAGCAGGTACGTTTTGGCAAAGGTTCCCAGGCCAACAGCCTGGGCAGGTATCCAGTATCCAGTAGACTACAATAGTCTATTAACAAGAACTGTCTTCTGTTTGCTTTCAGATTTTGGAGAATACCATGAGCTGTCATTCACTACCAGGGATTCAAATTACCAGCCACTAGATGGCGCCATATTATCAGATAACAAAAAAGGGAGGCCATCGGAATGGTGAGTTTGTGTCTGCATGCATAAAAGGGTGCATGGATAATGTCCTACCCCAGAATAAAATTGGTTTCTGTAAGTGTCTTGTTACCAGGTCTCCAGATACTCAGCCTGACACATCTCAAATCATTAACAACCATATCCAAACACACAAACAAATCAGATGAACATGCAGCAGCCTTGCAAACTATTAACATCACCCTGCTGCCTGTTAAATTCAGCCTGAGAGTTTGTAGCCTGTGTAACCAGTTTCACCTTGCAGCAGACATCCCAAACTTATATATTTATATATCTTCACTCTCACCACAGTTTGAAAGCATTGATATATGACTACATAGTACTATCTTATTAAAGGTCCTGATCACTGCCTACCTTTCTTGGTCATTTTTCATCTGTAGTTCCCAGTCAGTACAAGTCAATATAAAATAGACAACATAATAAAACAATAATATTAAACAGTACACTACACCACAATATACAAAACAGTCATTATGTTACAGTACGCAGGTCATGAACTGGTTACCAAAGTGAATTTTGAAGTGATCTGTTGAAGAGTGAAAGATGTTATGCTTATGTCATGTTACTAAAGTGCTGTTTATGTAGTAAAGTGCAATTCATGCGTTAGAGTGCCATTCAATCAAGTAAGTAGCACAGAGGAAAACTTAAAGGTAAAAATTTTAAACTTTCAAAAGTATTGTCGTATTGAGAGCTCTATCACATCCCCATAACATTTGTATTTTTATCCAGACTCCCAGGGTTTTATGACAGACCTACAATGCTTTCAAGATAATAACATTAATTGTGGCAGAAGTAATATTAATTTGTTAGCATAAATATTCCTGAAAGTTTTCTGTCAGTGATGCGCCATACATGTTGTGAAAAAAACCATCACACTGGCCGTTTTAGGATCCAACTAGAATTTTTTAAACAAAATTGTGCACCTACTTTATTTTTTTATGGAAGCCCATCTCATTTTAAGAAATCTGCCATATTTTTTCCCATATTAAGTGTTCATATCTAAATATTATACTTTTATTTACTTCATACTAAGTCATAACTATAAGATCATTATTTTGAGGTAAGGCGGACGATTTGACCTAAAATCAAAACCACGAATAATGAACGATTATTTTGTTTTTGATTGCTTTGGTTTTTTCCTCATAGTTCACTGGTTACAAGGTTTTTACTGAAAATATGCTCAATTAAATCTGGGTTGTTGTTTTTTTTTGATTCACAGATGTCAAAAATCGATTGTCTAAATGTTAATTGATAAGGTAATATTGACTTGCACATAACAGATACATGGTTCCCCTGTATTCAGCGCATCGCCCTGCTACTAAAATTTTACACAATTATTAATGTACTAATAATTTTCACCCACACAGTGTGCGATTGTGGTAACACTCAACTCTTTGCTAGCTTCCTCTCTGCATTCATCGATGGACATCTACATGACAGGTGCTGTTATAAGAGCAGAGGAGTTAAGTCTTTTAAGGGCAGTGCAATGTGTGTGCGTAGTGAGTGAGTGGGCGAGCGAGTGAATATGAGAGAGGAAGTTGTGGAAGGTGATGGTGAAACAATCATACAAAACACAATAATACAACAATAAAATCAGACACAGAATAGAGAACACACTATAAACAAAAACAATATAGACAGATTGAGACAATAGTGCAATCAGCAAAGTAAATTATTATTAGCATTATTATTATTATTATTATTAATATTATGTATGTCAGAGGGGGAGGTGATATACAGGTGCACATACACATGCATGCATATATGTACACATGTACATAGTGTGATGAGTGCAAAGGATGCTGGAATAAATTATTATTATGTGCAGGTGTTACATACTTTCGGTTTCAATTAATTTTCATTTAATCGTCCAGCACTATTATGAGGGATAAAACACGTTTGAATGGAAAACAAGACTCTACAGCCTCACTAGTGGCTCTGTGAGCCAGTGTCAGCAGTGTTTATTGTGTTAGGGTGCTAACATTTGCTAATCAGCACTTAACACAAAGTACAAGGTCAGGATGATGGGACATAGTTTTGTAGGTATTTAGTCATAAACAAAGGTAACAAAAAGACATTGAAACTTTAAACTAATGATGGTGCTATAAAAGTCCAGTCTGTCTCTGGATCAACGTGGTGGACCTACCTATCTAAAGCCAAGCTGCTAGCACAGCTAAAAAAAAAACTTGAGTGGGAATTTTCTTTGAGTGGTGGAGATGGGCTTCTATACATTTTCAAAGATGATGAATATATTGTATGTTTTTTTTAAGTAGGAAATCAGTTCTGTTGGTTTGTGGTGGTTAGTGCATTAATGCTGGACAATATGCTGATATCAGCCACGTCTGATGTGGAACAGCGATTTATTGGATGTGCCTTAATTGCTGAGCAAAGTTGATCTCTGCTCCCATACGGCTGTGTCACAATGGGGGTTAATTAACAATACGGTCTCTATGGTAAATGTTCTGCTGCTTATTTGTGAGTCGACATACACACACCCACACCACATTTCTAAGCCTAATCTCTTTAAGAACACGATGTTAATGAGTTCTTGTTCTATCTAAACTTAATCCTTAACGCCATTATTATTATTATATACAGAACAGTAAAAGATTACATATATCCCTGCATGTCTGTCTAACCAAGAGAAAGTGAGTCATTACTGAAGATATTTCAGTCAAACGGTACAACAAATGTGATGTATCTCTGTGACTGTAAGACCAAACATTGTTTGGTGTCTTTTGTCTATGTGTTAATTTGTGTTGTTTTAAGTGGCTGGTTCAATCAATCCATTCAATGTCAGCAATTTCATCGTAGCTTTAGTATCTATAAGTATCTTTATTTTGGAAAGTGATAACTTACATGTGGTTTATAGTTACTTTCATCAAAGTCATAATCTATTCCAGTCTTAAAAGTGATGCTCCTTTAGTTTAAGCTCACTATGAGCAAAATACACAATAGAGACACCTGTACAAAGTAAGGCAACTCACTTGCGTTGCAAAAACTGCTTTTCTATGACTACTATGTTTTGAGGCCTTAATTTGTGGTGTTGTAGGCCTTATAGGCTGCATTATGCTGAAAGGTCTAATATTTGGCTCACCTTATTTATAAGGTGGACACACTGTAAACACGACAAACAAGTGTTAACTAAGTCATAAAGGCATTATTTATTACAGGACTGTTGAACAGTTTACAATGTAGAGGGGTTATTATTTTTCTGTGCTGTTAGAGGATTTATCATCTTATAATTACCTTTTCTTGTTTAATGGCTTTTTTTATTATTTTCTTTATAATATTGGCATGTTTGCTTCAGATCCTTTAAAGGTAATTTATCAGTAAAGGTAATAAATAATATTTATTACTATTTCACCACCAGCAGTTGCTTTCAGTTGAACATTACAGTATCTTGCTAAAGTAACCCCTGGCACAGTAACATAGCAGTGGAAGTCACATTTTTACATCAAGCCTTTTGTCAGCTCTGTGATGACACAAATTGTTTATCCACTCCTCAAATGCCCTTGTTGAAGAGTTATGGTAGGTACTCTTTTAATTATTGCTGTTTTGTGATTTCTGGTGTGTAATTTCTTCTTCTTTCTTCTTTCTGGGCCCTATTTTCACATATGTTGGTGTTGAAATGACTAGTAAGTGCAAAAAGTTTTGGAATCCCTGCAGTAGATGGCTTCAGCTGAAAACTGTTAACTGGCTGCAGTACAACATATTCCTTCAGGGCAATTACACCCCTCAAAATTACATCCACAAAAGTGCTTCTTTAACCACCAACAGACTCAGACTGTTACACAAGGAGTCTGACAACATTATGGAAAGGATCCCTGCAAGAGACACCCCTTGTTTCAACAGGAAACAGGTCTCGCTCAGGGACAATTCCCTTCTTAAATCTTGTGACAGGCAAGTTGTTGCAGGAATGTGACAATGGAAACATGAGTCAAAGTTGGAGAGAGGAGTTTGTTTGGAAATAAAGTCTTGTTAGCTGCTCCTCTATGTAGCCTTAAAACAAACTCCTCTCCCTCATTTCTAGGCGAGTTTACTGCAACAACTCACCTCACAAGATTTCAGAGAGAGAATAGTCCTTGAGGGAGACTTCTGTTTCTTGTTAAAAACAAAGGATGTCACCGGGAGTGATAGTCATTTCGTAGTGGCAGTCATTTCGAAAATATATATGAAAAACATGAGAAAACCTAGCGCACAGCCTCTTCCCTGAGCTTTTCTATGGGACAGGGGCTAGCATTATACTAGCCTAACTGTGAGGGGCTAATACATTAGCTCATGCTTGTGTTGTGTCCTGGCATGAGGTGTGTAACTAACTGGACAACTAATCTGTGCTTTTGTGAAATGAGTTTCCTTTTTACTGTATCAATTCATTTTTGTCTTCCTTTTGTCTAACTCTTGTTTATGGAATGTCATTGTTTTCACATATGTAATCACAACCATTGAAAGTGTTGTCCAGTAGTTTTCACATTTTTTTCCAATGAAAATCCCAAAGTCCAACTGCTGTTTTCACAATTATTTGGAGGTGTTTAGCTTGCTGCATAGCTGTGCGCAGTAAGGGCAGAAAATTTACAACAAACACATATAGATATAATAAATTGCTGAATTATCTAAAACTGAGATCACTTGAAATATGGCCTATTAAAAAACATCAATAACAATGTTTTTATAGGGAGATATACAGTATAGTCTATATATTGCTGAAGTAATGAGAACAAAATGATGCATATATGATGCACTCTGCAGCATTTGTGCTTAGCTGGCTAAACCCAGTTTGGGAGGTCTTCAACCTTCCACTCTAAATGATTATTATCTTGTGTTTGGAGCTTATTTTGTTTTCATTTTCATCTCACTTCATAATAATCCCTGCACTCTGCATCTCTCTTCTTTTTTTTCTGAATGAATAGGTCTCATGCATAGATTATGGTGCACCACCACCTCGCAGGCAACACCCTTTTTTGTCTCCATGGCAATAATAGTTTCCCAGTTTCCATTGCGGTGCATCGCGTCAATTTTATTGCTGTCCTGAGGGGAGAAAATGAATGTGTATATGTGCGCCGCTGAAATGAGATCTGAGAGCCAGTAACCCTTCTGTGGGGGAAATAATAGACCATGGTAGAAGAAGATCGACACACCGTAGGCTAGATTGGATTTTTCATCTTGAGCACAATGTAATTAACACCACGCGAGGTTTGGGTCCTATTCTTGATTTTGTAAGACCCGTGCAGAGAAAAAAAACATGCACATCAACATCATCTAAAGCCTACATTCCATTTCCTGAAGGATGTATGTTTGTAACATACGTCCAACGGTATTTTAAGAAGTCCAGTTTAAGAGCCCTGTATTCTGAATTGTGTGGACAACAAGGGAATAAGTAGCCAGCATGCTGATCTCATCACAAAAGCTTTGCCAGATATGTCCTCTTTTGTGCTCACAATAAAATAAAACGCGTAATTACATCATTGTGTCTGACTCGGGTCATCATCACTCACCTTTGGCGGCATGCTCCTTATCTTCTTTGCCTTTCGTTTTTCCGCTCATGGAGCTCTTCCGCTTCTTCTGGTTTTTGAATCAAACTTCAGGTGAGAGATGCAGGATCGCGGTTTTACTTTTTCATCCTCGTCAGATGTTTGTCCACACGGGCAGCAGCACTCCAACTCTCGCATTCTAACTCTCCGTCCCTCCTTCTGTCCCTCTTTGCCCTCTCTCTCTCTCTCTCTCTCTCTCTCTCTCTCTCTCTCTCTCCACAGGCCGACTCTATTTGAGAGCCCGCTGGCTTCTATGTGTCACCAAATACCAGCACGAGCGCTCCCAAACGTGCGCGCGCAAAAAACTGCACATTGAGAGACAAAGAAAGATGACACAAATCTGTGTACACGCAAGACAACACACTCTTAAGTCTTTCCAGTCATACATCCTGTACGAATTTTGTGAAGAATTAAAGATACAGATAAAGATAATATTGAATAGCAAGTCTGTGGGAAATCCTCCTCCAGCAAGACACTTGTTTTGTCTTTTTAGCTAACTTTCTAGACCTAGAGAGAACTCTCTACAACTGCAGACTTAATGTAGCCTACTGTTGTTAAAACATTTATTGTTTTGAGTGACATTTCTTTCTGGTGGCTCATTACAAAGGGAAATGAATGACCATTATTTATTAATGACTTTATTAACAGTCCTATGATGGCTTGTTGAAAAGTGACACTCATGCATCTTTATTAATAGATTATTAGTCTAGTGAAAAGGCTATCTATTGTCAATAGCCCCCTAGTTTAAATTCTGCAGTTACAAATGCTAATAAAGTCAGTAATGAAGGCTTGCCGGTTTCTAAATTTCAGTCACCTGCAATTACAAATGGCAGCATAAGTTTTTCTTATTAATGTTGTATAACTGATCAAAAAAGCATTAGTAAATGAACAACAAAGTGGCACCAAATTGAATACAAGCAATCATAGTCATTATTAACTCATACAATTACAGACACTCTGTAGATCCCTTAGTAAAAATAGACATAAATTGTCTTGGTGGGTACAATATGAACATCTTAGCTCTTACTGAAGGTCACCATATTTACAAGGTTGTCTTTAATCCGATAAATGTAGAGCCACTTGCAAACTCAGCGGTCTAACACTATGCAAATGAGTCCGTTTATTGATCATTTAATCAATTTGGGCTGGAAAATGGCTTTTTACCGAGACAGCACTTAAACTTACATTTTACCCTGTGAAAGTCTGCCTGAAAATGAGGCTTTTCTAGTGTGCTTCAGATTACTTGAAGTCATGCTTATTATTGGGTGCAGTGCAATTTTTAAGGTATAAAGCGAATTATAGTGTTGTTGTCCTACAAATCCCTTTCTTTATTGACTGAGTCACCATCATTCACTTAAGATATACAGTGACTGTCTAAATTGACAATGACAACTCAAACCTGCAGCTATCCTGCAGGAACAACTACCATTTCCTGCAACTCTGTTTCTGAGATCAACTTATTGACAGTAAAATGTTAAGTGACAGGATAGTCTCTCCCCACTTCGCACTTCTGCTTGCATCACCGTTCGATTCAAGTCCATTTGACAATATAGTCCTAACAACTTCAGTGTGTTAGCACTCAGTGTGAAGAAGTTGAGTCAGAGATAAATTTAGTTTCCTCTGTTAACCTACATCAAGCAGCTACATGGCAAAACAGCACTGGCCTGCTGGAAGTAGCCCCACTTTGTTTGTTTCTGCCTCCGACTGTCAAGAATTCATAAGGGAACTAGTTTATGCTAACATTTTAGAGATGGATGTTTAAGATACTGTAAATCAGCCTAGCATTTCTGCAAACAGAAGGTCAGAAAATGTTCCACAGACAGGTTCTGTGTGTCCTCTCTGGAGTGTGTGGCTGAACTATCTTGCCTATGTGTAATTAGATTTTAAGTCTCTAGCAAAAGAGATCTTGATTTCAAGGGGTTCATTAACACATACAGCTTTAAAAAACTTTGTCTGTTGGACAGCTGTTCTTGCTAATAAAGTGAATTTTTAACTGTAAGAAGCATATTCATGGCTTCTTTTGAGTTAATTTAGCATTTCAAAAACTTTTAATATTTAAGCAATGTTTAGCCATCACATCTTCAGGTATAACCAACAAGCAACCAAGGAGGTCAGTAGACTTCAATCAGTTGGAGCTTAGCTGGTTCACATCTGCCATACTGCCATACAACTTCTGAAGTTCACATTTGCCATATTTTTAAAATTATTTTTATAATGCAAAAGAGTAACAAACAATATTTTATAATAGATCTAAAAACACATATTTAATATTAAATGTAAAATTGAAAAAATAACCTCTGGTCTACACAAAAGAATTTCAGTCTGACTCAAATGACAAGTGCTTCTAACTCTTGTATAACAAGTCTGTGACGTCAAGTTGTAGTGGCGTTTTGACTCCAGCGACTAAATGAGCCAACAGCACAGCCGGCCCACTGCCAGAGTCTCCCCTGGAGGATTACTGTTCTGGGACCAGCTGCTCTATTAGAACAAAAAGTGCCACATATGACTGTTCCTGTTCCCATCAGTAGAACCCACTCTGACAAAATGCTGCCGGAAAAGTAGAATTCATGCAGAGAGACAGGGTCATCATTGGCAACGTATAAAGAATAATACTCTTAACATACAGTTCATATTCAGTTATAGTTAAATACCAGTGGGTAACTATCAGCTTTTTTTGATCCTCCCTTGTGTAACAGGTTCGTTAGGGTTAATTAAATCACACCAAGTCAGATAATGAGAAAGTGTCAAGAATGGGAGAGGTGTTTAATTAAACGACTTGTGAAATATGTTTTTGTCAGTGGTCAATAACTGGAGCTAATTTTGAAAAACCTGACACATCCTTAGGTATATGTCATATTTTGCCCTGTAACTTGCCCGTCATACTAATTTATCTACACTGTGAACTGGTCTCAGGTCAGTTGTAGTCAGGTCACCACTCAGTGTTATTGAGGAGACAGGAATGACAGAGACATTGACCTCATGAGTCATGCACTGGCGGCAAAACAGCTGTATGATTATACTGGCAAGGACAGAGGAGATTTCTGCATTGATTGATGACAGAGTGACATGAAAAAGTGAGGGTATAGACTTGATCCGTCGGCCTGAACGCAGAGCCTTCATCACTGGACCGTCTTCATCATGGATGACCAAAGGTAACACTGTGCAAAAATCTGTCTATCAGACAGAGGTCAATCCTACTGACTCACTGACAAGTATAACAATCCTCCAAGAAGACACTCCACAAGAGTCAAGCAAAAGATAGAAAGAAAGCATACATCAACAGGCATGTAAACACAATAAAAATCAAAACTGAAGAAATACTGATGTCAGATGTTGCTTGCAGCAATGGGACACATAAAGATACACATCATACACAATGACCCAAAATTTATTTAAATCCTCATGTAATTAATTGTTAGTCACCAAACTTAACATACTTAATTGTAGGCTATTTCAAGCCACGATTTCACTTAATGTTTGTAGAAAATTAAGTCATTAATATTGCAAGTTTTTTATGCCCGTTGTTACTTTTTTGCAATTCCTGTTTTCTTCACCAGTTTACAGTCTGTTCACATTAAAGATTTTTGCCAATTATAGAAATGCTGATGTAATACACTTACATGTAACAATACAAAGTCTGGACATGATTCTCAGACAGCCCGACCACACCAGAAACATGGCAGTATAGGTCAATTGTGCAGCAGGTTATTACAACCCGTTGCCATGTGATGGGAGCACAGGAGAAACTCAGGTGTAGTATATTAAAAGCGACAAAATCTACTTGAGGCAGCAGTTGGGGTTGATGGATGGCTCACACAAATTCAAGACTTTAATAATCGAGTCGTCTGGAGTTCCTGTCCCTGGTGAAACCTAGGAAACATTGAATTATTTAAAGTTGTGAGTTAAATAATGTGACCTAACTTTTAACAAAAACCACAATCTTTTCCTAAATCTAACCACATAGTTATGTTGTTTGAACCTAACCAGGTAATTTTGTTGCCTTAACTTAAACAAACTCATTTCACAACATTAACCACGTGTTTAATGTCACGTGAGTTTACGTACCTCCTTTTCCAATGGTCATCTATGTCGTTTAGGGGAACGAACAGTCATATATGCCATTTTGGGACACTTCAACCTATTTTGTCATTTCGGTATGAGGAAGTGTTGACCCAGGCGACATGCTTTTCCCAGTGTTAACCCACTTTTCCCTGCCACAGTCTGTGTGCATTTACATCTGAGATGCTTGACGTCAGTGACCCTACTCCACAGCTGAGCTACTGTTCACATCACTGACTGATCTGGTCTCAGGACACTGATCAGCAGGGAGTGATTTTAATCATCATTTCTACCAACGACGATGAACTTGCTCATGGTTATATTCCCTGCAATTGTCTCTGCTGTCAAATCCATGCAAATGTGATAGATTTAATTGCACAATTTGCACTAAAAGGAGGGATGCAGCCCTCCCTTACCCCATTTAAATCATCCTAAGCCAATAAGTCAACACAAGACCGCTGTTGCCAAGGAGCTCCTGGCTGAAGGCCAGCTGACCTGGCTGTCAGTCACAGTGATTTGAACACAGCCACACCCTGTGTAACTCACAATCTAATCAAAGAGTGTTCAATACTCAAAGTGAAGCCTGGAGTTTGTGTGTTCTTACTTTGAGTGTGCAAATTGCAGCACCAGTTCAGAAGTTCTAATTATATTTTCAGTCTCTTCTGCTGTGTCTAAATAGCTGTAAGCTGATTTGCCTGCCTGGATTTACAATGACATTTTGTCCAGTCAAATGGTGATACAGATTAAAATATGGACACATTAGTCTTTGTGTGTGTGTGTGTGTGTGTGTGTGTGTGTGTGTGTATGTGTGTGTGTGTGAGTGTGTGTGTCTCTGTCTTGTCTTTGTGAAGAGGAATTTTCATCTCCAAAAATTCCTTACTTCTTTAAAAGCCTGTGTGAGGATTAAGACATGTTTTAAGGCGAGACTTTTCTAACATTAACAAGATCAAATACAGCTGTGATAAAAAAAAAAATAGAAGTGAATTGAATTACACAAGTATGGATTTATTGCTAATAAATTCAGCTTTTTGTTTGTAAAAGGAATGATGTTCTGTTTCCTCTTTGTTGCATTGTCTCTCTAAAACTCTTCAAGTTAAGAATTAGATTTATGTTAAGGTTATGTAGGGTACATTCAAACATGTGTGTGCACATTTAGCCCATTTCAAACCAAAAAAACAGTGTAAGCCACACTGCAAAAGCGGCTTAGCAGACTCATCATGATAAACAACATGATTAACAGCTGGTAATGTCAACAAACACACACAAACACAAAAACAACAATGTCAGGAACTTTCATACTTTCCCATTAAAAGTCAATACTTGCTGTTGCTCAATTTTAATCTGACATGTTGAACTTTGTCACTTTGTAGCTCTCTCACTTTTTCTTGTACACAAACATTCAACATCTCTCATACACTTTTATACCCCTGTGTGTGTGTGTGTGTGTGTGTGTGTGTGTGTGAATGCATGGGTATGCTGTGTGCGTCTAGGTCATATTTGGCAGCAAGATATGCCCTGTCTCCTTCTCCTATGAGTGTTTATAATTTTGAGAATAAGGGACACTTTAAAGAAAGTGTTCCTTATTCTACTGAATGTTTTACCTTGTAGGAGGAAGTGCATCTCAGCCTCACTTGTCCAACAGTGACCACGTATTCTCTTTTCTTTTGGTTGCCAAGATTTATTGTGTCTTCCTTTATCGATGGCCAGTTTGTTGTCATTGAGCCTGTACTTAGTTAGGATCTGTCTCTTCTTTCTACCTCTTCACAGTAGAGAGATATCCTGCCAATTCATAATCTCTATTTAGGGCCAGATAATCTTCCCAGTGTTCAAAATAGTTTTCTTTACATTGCATTATTGGTTTACTCTGATTGGTGTTTGGAAAGGAGTGTTGTAGTGCAACTGGTCAGGGTGAGTCTGAGAGAGGGTATTTAGTCTATCTCTTTCACTCACACACACACACACACATACACAAATGTGAACATACACACATACTCTTCAGCCTCCCAGGTGAGTAAACACTGTGTTGATGTACTTTGGAGTGGTGTATCTGTCTTTCCTGCACTAAGTTCAGGCTTTGGCAAAAGCAGGCAGACAACTGACGACAAAATGGCCGGAGTTTGTTTACTGGGTTTCATTGCTGGTTTACTGCTGGAGGGGTATGGACTACAGGCTGAAATCACAGAGGAAAACACAGGTAAATGACAGAAGAGCAGCTGGTATGGATTGAGGAGGCAGCCAAATGTCAGAGATAATAAAATATAAGAAGAGGCTGGTGGTCAGGTGGTCATTTTCAGAGGCCTGATCTCTGACCCTTAAGTCTTAAAGTGTGTTATTTCGGGCAGCGCTTCAAAGTTTAGTGGAAGAGGACAGAAGAGTGACAGAAGTGGTGCGTTTGTTTGGTAAAACTGGTTTGAGAAGTTTCTAAGGACTTTTTGATGCTGCCGAAATTTCCACCATTGAAATCCAATGGATCTATTGTGAGTGACTCCAGCTGCTGTTCTCCATGTCGCTCAGTTTGTCAATGTATCTGCTACACAAATAGTTATCAGTCCGGCGCAAAGTAGCCAGAGAATAACATGACACGCAGTTGTCGCTCTCTCTGCTGGCTGTGTCCTCCTCACTCAGACACCTTTGCTCTGTTTGGACCGTCTCTCTGCTCCAGGATGTTTCCCTCTGAAGCTTCTGTGAGCTGCACTTTCTCAGAGGAGCTGAAGTTAACATCTGTGTGGAATTGTAGTGACATTTCTGTTTCTGTGATCACAAGTGTTTTCTGTTTCATTTTCTTACCTCTGATGTAGAGTAGTGCGCTCTTCTCACCCACTGTGTCTGTCAGACGGTCTGTGAAGCCTGCTACCATATCAGCAGAGCAATAACACAGGGTAATGCACAGCATAGGGGCAGGTAGATTTTGTTAAAATATTATGACTATCGTAATATATATATATATCATTCTCATCAGATACTTTTGACTTTTGTCTCAAAATATTATTCTGCAGGTCAGAGAACACACACACGTGGGAGAGATTCTAAATGTTCAGAAAGTTTGGAACATGAGCAGAAAACCTGCTTAAACACAGTAATCCAGGAATTTCTAACTCAATTCAAATGAATTAAGCTAATTTATGTGGTGAAAAGGTTCCACATGGAGATTTAAAAGGCTTTTACTTCAGTCATGGCTGCATATATCTAGACTCAGCAGGGATTAAATTAAATTAGAACAGTTGTTCTACAGGAGAAACATATCTGACAGCAATACAGAGTGCCTGAGAGCTTTACTTCATTATATTGCACTATATTTTTTATATTTTGAACTACGGTGCATAAAAGTGTTTAACCCCCAATTAATATTATCAGTGTTTATTATCAGTAGTAATCATATAAATCATAATAAATGTATTTATATCACTGGCTACCTGGCCAGGGTGTACGCCACCTTTCAACCAATGTCAGCTGGGATTGGCTCCAAACCCCTCAGCTGAATCTGAATCTCCAATGACTGCGGGGGGTGGTTAACGATGGATAGATGCATTTATGGCCTATGATATTTAATCATTTAAATGTAGCTCAATGATTTATAGGTAAAGTAGGTATAAGGTTCCATGACAAATGGCATAACAAGGTAGCAACAGAAAATGAGACAAATGCTAGTTACTTTGCAGAGTTCATTAAATGTTGCTTTATAGATGTATTTCATTTGTATTATGTTCATGTGCTTTGATGTTGTTTTGTCTGTCTTTCATCCTGTATGTCTTGTTTTTTTTTTAATAGAACATCAAACTGCCCAGATAAAAATGAGCCTTCTGGCTAAATCAGACACATTTACATCCTATTGATGATAATAAATGTGCGTTGTCCCTGATAAATAAACAGATAAAGGCAAAAATAGATTGAAACATTGTGTGGGACAACGTAGAAAGGTTTCTTATATAATTAGTTGCTTTTTGCAAAACTACTGGATCTAGACAGGCTGGAATGAAGCTGGGCTACTGAGCAGGCGGTGGTATACTGCCTATCAGTCACTGCCAGTGGGGGCAGCCAATGTAGGTTTGCCTAAGCAGATACAATGTAGATATAAGGTCAGGTCAAATTGCCAAGGATCAGTTCTTTGCTTGGGTGAGAGCAGAACTTAAAGACACCTTAAATGTACATTTGATCAGGGCTGGAGGGTAGTTTCAGTGAATTTCTGGTGAATGATTTGTCAAAACATTTGGGCGCAGGAGGATTTCTCTCCCAAACTTTGTCACATTTAACTGTGTGTTGTTAATTTATGCTTTAAATAAATTATTTATTTATTGATATCGATCAGAGGTTTTAAAACTGTGAGACATGCCTCCCCAGTTATTGTAGTTTGTCCCAGTCATTTGTTCTGCTAATGTACAGGGTCAGTAGTTACAGAGCTGCAGCAGTTGCTGACACATGGAAACAATTAAGCTGATCAGATTAAATCAGATTTCTGTCAGATATGAAGACAGACATGATACACATTTTTAGATTCAGTGTGACTTACAGTATCTGTTGACGTCTATCTCCAATGTTCATCGGGAATAAACATCCATAGATCTTTTTGGAAATAAGAAAATAAGCTCTGTGTAACTCCAGAACTTGTCTAAAAGCCATCAGGTTTTTGAAGTACTCTCCTTTTTGAAGTAATTGATAGCTGATAATTGTCTGTACATCTAGGTAATCTGCAAACAGGTGCAGCTAATGGCTAATTCACCAGATGTTTAATGATGTCAATCTGCCAAAATGTAAAGAAATGTTTGTCTCGATTTTGTCTGAGTTGGGGTAGAGTAGACTTTGAAAACTCCTCAAAGCGTTTTTGGGGGTACTGCTGGTGCTGGAAAATAATGTCATAGTTGTTTCAAGAATGTCCTCTGTCTTCTGTTACCGTTTTAGGAGCTGTGTTTGTGTCTCCGCAGGCGGCACACTCGGTGCTGCTTCGCCAGCGCAGGTACAACAGTGGCCATCTTGAAGAAATTCAAAAAGACAACCTGGAGCGGGAGTGTAAAGAGGAAACCTGTTCAATGGAGGAGGCCAGGGAGGTGTTTGAGAATGATGAAAAAACTGTAGGTTGTGCACACACATACAAATAATCCATTCTTGAATCTATAATGGCTGAACTCTGAGGTTTCTCATTAACATCCATGTTTCTCTTTCAGATGGAATTCTGGGCAGGCTACAGTGGTGAGACAAGTGAAAGACAAGTTATTACATTTACTCTAAGTTAAACCCCAGGTCACCTCTTAACCATTGTGTGTATGTATATACTTTGTGTAGATGGTGACCAGTGTAAGCCACCTCCATGCCAAAATGGAGGCGCGTGTGAAGACGGAATTGGTTCATATATTTGCTGGTGCAAACCAAACTTCAGCGGCAAGAACTGTGAGATCGGTTAGTGTACAGTATGTGAAAAACTCAGCAAGTATCTACATTGTACACACACACACACACAAAATGATGATTTGTGATTAAGAACAAGACACAAAAGATTTCCATTTTGCTTTCCTGTGTCTTTCCAGAAGTGGCCAAGCAGTGTTCGGTCAACAACGGTCAATGTTCACATTTCTGTGCGATGGAGGGGGCGCGAGCTGTGTGTCAGTGTGCCGCAGGTTACAAACTTGGCACAGACAAGAGGAGCTGTGAACCAACAGGTAAAATATAATGAAAAATCATACACGCCATTCAGCAAAGTGCTTGTTCAGGTGTTTTGATGAAGAGCCAAGGAGGATCAGAACGCTGTCATTGGTAAACCTTTGTGGCATGGAGTAAGTGGACAGGCATTACCTTTTTTCATTGATCTGATATCTCCTGTTTTGTTTTGCCTTCATTCCACACTCAGAACAATTCAGCTGTGGTCTTGTGAACGCGGTGTCCCCCACTTCTGGCACCAGGTCCATCATAAACCCACGGTCATCAAGCACAGCACTCGGCTCTGAAAGAAAACACAATTCGAGCGACACGCTGCAGGACAACTACTACGACGACGACAATGTAACACAGCTATATGATTACTACGACTTCCCTACTAATTACTCAGACCAGTTCAAGATCTCTGCTGGTTCTGCAGTAGATGTGCGTTCAATGAAGCCGGATTCCACCTCCTCTGTTGTCAGGAACACTGGGGAGACAAGCAATGTCACTGCAAAGCCCACAGAGAAAGAGCAGCTGCCTTTCTCAGCTTTCTTCCCCACACTCCCCGCCATCACAGAACAAGTAAACACTGACCAGAGGATTGTGGGAGGCAATGAGGCCATTCCTGGAGAGATACCTTGGCAGGTACTGTAGAGTGCCATGAGTTAAAGGCATGCATGATATTTAGAAATTGGTAAAGCGTAATTTGTTTCTTGCACGTGCTCACTACAGCAGTGAAGATGCTTGTCCATAAACCTGACAATACCTCTCCACTCCAACATTTCCAGGTCACTGGGGCAGAAACTAATAGCATGGGAGATTGAGTGAGCAGGGGAGGAAAAAACAGGGTCAGAATGAAGAAAGTCACATGCACTTGTGTTCAATTGTCTGGGTCACTGTTGGCCAAATTGCTCACAAGTTTTACCCAGTCTTGTTTATCGATTCCCAATATGGGATTACCCACCAGTGGTCAACAATATCATGGGTTGGTGTGACTAAAGGCTTGTGCAGACTACACGACTTTCAGCGTCGGCCAATGGCCGTGCCATTCACACTACACAACTTGCCATCTTGTGACAGGAGTCTTGAAGTCATTGTGGCGTTCACATTACTTAACTGATCGGTGACAGGGGGTCACACGCTACACGAGCTGACAGCGACTGTCACCTGATGCTGGTCTCCAAACCATGTTTTGTGAAGAAAACGCGTGAAATGTGAAACGGGAAATAGCACGAACCTACACACCTACACACAAAACAGCTGCTGTTTGTTATTATAAAGATACCAATTATAGAGGCAAAAAAATCTGAAATAATGGATTAGCACACTCAGGTAGCAGAGATTGTCTGTGCTACAGAGAGTAGTGTGAACTAGGCTTAATTTGCTGTGCCTTGTATCTTGCTTCTCCATATAATTTGCATAATCAGAACTCATAAGGTCTGCAGATGTCAAAAAGGGAAAAAAAAAGTTAAAAATTAAGAACAGAGACATAGTGGGCTGTTTTGATACAATTTAGACTGAACCTTTTATACTTAAAGAGAAAAAGCCATAGTAGCTGTTAGCGAATTTAATTGTTATTTCTGGATTTTTGATGTCTAGATTTACTTCAGATGTGAGCTTGAGAAGACAGAGGTCTAGTATGATATTAGATTTCATTTGTATGAATACATTCCTAGGGCTGAGAAAAGGGCATGTTAACGTGACACTCCACAGACTCTTAAGGGACAGTTATTCAAGTTACATCACTTGAGTAATGTTTTGGCTTGAAGGCAATATATGTTTAACAAAAAGTGCTTTTGAAACTAGGAATGAGGAATTTGAAAGATGTGGGCATTACAGAAAGCAACTGGCAAAGATGCCACTGAGTTGCATTATGGAAGTGTACAATGCAAGGGTTTGAGGCCTGACCCTTGATAGGGACTAAAAGTCCACATCTAAGCCTCTGCTGCTTTAAATTTTGACCAGCCTTTAAAAAAAAGTGTCTCTTGAATATCCCCCATAATTATGTAGGCTTTATAAAAAAATTGTGCTGGATTTGCCCCTTAAGAGGCACAGAGGTCAAAACAGTGGGAAAAATACTCAAATGCAGTGGCTGTTACTGTGGCTGAGAGCGTGTGGTTGAAAGGTTGGTGGACCCAATTGCAGGACACAAAGGCTGGCTGGTACAGTTCAATGATTTATTAAACAAACAAGAGGCAAGCTCACTTACAGGAAGAGTGGCTGAGCTGTCCAAACAAAATGAGGTAATCCAACAAAAATCCAAAATCCACAGAAACAAGCGAGGCAAACGAATAGGCAGAATACTTAGCACAACAAAGGCAAAGGACAAAGGCAGGGAAACGCAGGCAATATATCTACACACAGGGTTAACGAGCTGGGAGGGGATACACAGGTGAGAGACATGAGGGACTAATCAAGCACACTGGCACGCAGGGAGAGACCAGGGGAAACTAACAGGACCAAACCTAAGTGCAGAATACAAACTGAACATACTAAGGCAAAGTAAACACAACAGAAAACAAGCAATCAAGACTGAACACAGGTTACCAAACACAGACCATCTCAAAATAAGAACACAGATTTGATCTAAACAGGAAACAATGAACTAGAGAACAGATCTAAGAACTAAGACTCAGAACTAAGAACTTAAACACAGAACCAGGATTACACACTAAGCCATAAACTAACACACAGGACTAAGAACCAAGACAGGAAAGCAGGGACGAAAGAACCAGTACTGAAACTAAGCTGATATCCAAATAAACATTAGAATAAACAAGGCTGAACAGAGGATAGGACTAGAACACTGATACAAAACCAAAACTTCAGAATAAAATACCAAAACAAGAACCAAAACACAGAACACATAGAAAACAAGGCCAAACTCAGGACAGGATCGTGACAGTGGTAAGGAGAGAGGGAGAATGGAGATGAGAACAGGTGAGAAAATGGGAGCATTCAGGAGTTTAGAAGGAGTTAAGGAGGCATAATAACACCTAGCTGTGATGCCGCACTGCCATTTTGTGCTTTCTGAAGTATTTGTGTTTGTGTGTGTTTGCAGGTGGCCCTGATGTCTCCCTTAGCCACTCCTCACAGAGCGCTGCCTTTCTGTGGAGGATCGCTGCTCAGTGAATTATGGGTCATCACCGCTGCCCATTGTCTGACTGAGGCTAAGATCGCTGAAAAAGGTTTCTTTGTCAGACTAGGTATGTAAAAATTCTGTAATCAAAATTTTTCTCTCCTCCATCCTTTTGCCATTTGTTGCAGTTCATGTATGAATAAATAAATTGCCGGTAATTGACACATGCTTGAGTTAGACACTCAAACGGCTAACATTTGCTCTACTTTTTCAAAGCTTCTTATCAGCAGGAAGGTTTTATTCTTCTTTTTCTTGTTTGTGCGTTCAAGGAAGCTCATTTGACATTTAAGAGCCAGCTCAAAAAAGCATTTCATTCATCAGCTATGTTGTTGTGAAACAGATTCAAGGAGACAATCAGCTAACCTGGGTGATGTTTTAATGGTTTTGTGACATTGGGTGTCACTAACATGTTATATATGAGTGTCCATGAACACACAAAGACTGTTTTGTGAACTATTCAAAAAGAGCTGGCCCTGAAACTGAAGACAAAGCCAATGTCCCCTACAAAGGTGTTTTTGTTAGTGAGAGCATCAGTGTACATTTGCTTATATAAACTGATTCGCAGGATGTGTTTTTTTAATGTTATGTTGCTTGCTGTAATTTTGAACAAGTAATATATTACTTCAGAAGCTGTTAGACCATCACACACATTACCCAGTGCATAAAATTATATAATTTTGTTATCATGTAAACTAATCTATGCTTCTAGGTGAACATGATGTGAACCAGAATGATGGTTCAGAGCGTGACCATATGGTGGCAGAGCAGCATATCCATCACATGTACAATTACCAGAATTCGCCACATAACCATGATATTGCACTATTGAAGCTTGCAAATCCAGTGGAACTTTCCAACCAGCACCGTCCCATCTGCCTGGGCCCCAAAGACTTTACAGAGACCCTACTGAAGGAGTCCGGCAACTCTCTGGTAAGTGGCTGGGGACGCCTAAAGTTCCAGGGCCCTGAGGCTACCAAGCTTCAGAAGTTGGAGGTACCCTATGTGGATCGCACCAAGTGTAAACAGAGTAGCCGGGACCACATCACACGCTTTATGTTCTGTGCTGGCTTCAAAGATGAACAGATGGATTCATGCCAAGGGGACAGCGGAGGGCCACATGCCTCCAAGTACAAAGGCACTTGGTTCCTGACAGGTATCGTAAGCTGGGGGGAGGAGTGTGCCAAGGACGGGAAGTATGGAATCTACACTCGAGTCTCACGGTACTATCCATGGATCAGTCACAAAACAGGGATCCGAATTAACAACTGACAAATGGAATCGTGTACATGTGTATAAAGATAACACAGCCGTCAGCCAACAAAACATACAGTAGCATTTGTCTAGTTTGACAACTGAGGAAGCGAAAGTTTTTCTTCTACCGAATCAACAGAGAAATCACTCGTTTATTTTGCTGCTACAATAAAATAAAATGTAATGTCGAATATCTGAGTATTTCATGTTTCTGTTGAAATATTGGAAAATATAACCTCATAGCTATTCATCCATGTTTGAATTGAGATTGTATGCTAGAATTAATTGTAAATTGCTCACCACATGCACAGGTGTTTTCACTCAGGTTGAAGATGGGCGGAGCTATGCTGACAATTATGTGTCAACATAATTACTCCTGTTCTTCTGCTCCTTGCATTGTTTCACCACCATCAGTGCATCATAAATAATAGATTAATCTCACCCTGCCTGTAAAATTGACAGATTGGAGAATCCTGGGATTTTACATCTTAAAGTTGAATAGGCCTTTGTCACAGCAAACATTTTAAGGTGTGTACGATGTCCTGCCTAACAGGTGCAACAAACAACATAGTTAAGGATATTTAAATCAAGCACAGATTGTTGATACCAACATACAGTCCTGAGAGGAGGTCTAAGATGAATGAAAACACCTGTGTGTGCAGGAAGCTCTGTCCGAAAGCCTAACTATATTATAAAAGGAAGAAATCACTACAATCAGGCTGAATCAAATTAAATAACCCTGTGCTTATATTTTGGAAAATAATCATGTACAGTATGCATTATAATACAAGCTTCCACAATGATTCAAAATATCAAAAAAGTGCAAAATGAGCAACAGTAGCAAACACCACTTTAAGGTACTGTGGGAAAGGCATATTATAGCCTGATTGAACAAATCCATTAATCACTTCTGATGTTACAGTATAGCTGGTGTTGAGTGGACTTCAAATAAATTTAACATGATGAAATGTTACCCATTAATGAATTTTAGTAGACACACCTTATTTAAACAGCCCAGAACTCACAATCAAGTGACTATAATGTTTCCACTGTGGGTGTTATATCCTGTGAAAATAAATGTTAATTCAGTATTGAAGTCAATCTAAGGATTAGTGTTACCAGCAGGATCCAATTTATAGTCCAGAGATACAGCAAATACTGTAGGAATAATGTACATTTTGTCACTTGATAGCTGAGTGCCAACATCTGACTGTCTAAACAAGTGTTACCATTTAGACTGAGTTTAATATTTCTGAAATGTTGTTATATACCATTTACATATTCACAGTTAACTGTAGTTGACTCCACAACATATGTAATTATACTGTATCTGCCCCCCCCAGTGATAAACCCTCAGTACATATGGGGGTAAAGTGACAGTGTTTAAATATCCACTTTTCACACTTTGTTTGGAAGCTGCTTAACTGTTCTAAAGAAAATCAGTGTGCATTTTTAAATATATTAAAATTGCCTCATGATATTTTATCAGCTCCCAAAATTTCATTCAATATTAATTCAATATGTCATGAATGCATAATGCAACTACAGTAGTTCAGCTGGCAATTATAATTCTACAATACTCTATTTAAAGTTACTACCCAACACTGAGCACAGTTTCCCTGTTGGTGTAAAATAGCAGAACGGGCAGAAATAAAACAATAGGCATGTGCGGTGATTTGTCCATGCAGAGCAGCAAAAAAATAGAAACAAAGAGTTTCTATCATCTCAGAGGGAACAGTGGTATTAAAAGCTGCATGGCATTCATGTGTTGGGAGAGTCACACAATTACCACCAATAAAAATAAACAAATTCTAAAGGAATAAAGTTGACAAATATAATAACACATTATCACCATAAACAGCAGCAAAAGTAAAGAATACATAGGCAACTTAACTCACTTTTTAAATATTTGTGTATCAAAGCTCACCACACTGCCTGGCAACAACTGAATTACAATCATCAGCTACAATGACAGCCAGTGTATTAGTAACCGTACACCGAGTACTGCAGTGCTTTCAGTACCAGTACCCAGTGCCAGATAGTTCATTATGAGGCCCGACCAACAGTGCTGCCACTTGACACTTCTACCATGGCTGCATCAGTAGATCATTTTTATCACATGTCATAGCAGGAGAAGTGATAACATTTCAGTGGATGTGCTCCGTTGTTATTTCCCACTGGGACACCATGCACAAGACCAAGGCTAAATAGAATGCAGCCATCATTACTGTTTAATTACACCTGTAGTTTTCCTGCTATGATATGTCAAAAAAGGTCTATAGAGGATATGCAGTGACATTTTCACATATACATCTCTATCCAACACCTATGAATGGGGACTCAATATTGGCTAATTTCTTTTCTTGCCTTGTTTTTTTTTGTCAAGTGAATGCACCCGGCAGATGCTAAACGTTTGCTTTTGCCACTGAGAGATGGAGTAACCAATGGCGCTTTTGGTCATACAGTAACATCACATGCATACCCTCTAATGACAGAGCTGGCTGTAGGAAATAACGAGGGTCTAAATTCATTGAAAACAATGAGACCATGAGATAAAGCAATTATCTTATGCAAAAAGAAGCCACAATATTTTGGCACATGAAATGTCATGATATGTTAGTAAGTGTATGAATGATTTCTCTGATATTTTATAAGAAAATAGAAACCATAAATATAGTCTTAAACAAAAGTCCATTCTCTACCTAGAAATAAAAGCCCCTGAACGTCTTTAGTTATAACCCCAAGTCCAAATAATTTTCTGTATTACGCTGGAAAAGACAGATAAATAAAAAGAAGGCCCAGGTTCTGTGAGGTCCCACATATGTGCGTTGATTGTTACAGTCTTCTGAGGTTCATTCTGCAGTTAATAGCCTTCTGAGGTGACTCCGCCACAGTAGTTTGAGGAGTAAAATATGCAGTTGATGTGCTTCAGTCTGAAGGTCTGATGAACATCTCGTCAGAGTCAGATGCCTTTCGGCCAGGAATGGAGTATATAAGTCTGTGTGTGTATTCAGGGAAGGGGCGAGCCAAGGACGTGACTAAAACAGAGGAAGAATGCACACATGCATCTTCTATCCTCTGTTCTGATTGGCTCTTAGCAGGTCTCTCCCAGAATCCTGTGCAGGTCCTCAGGTAGAACCCGCCCTTCTTCACCACGACTTATATTCCGCACCATCCTGTGATGACACACATACACACAAACACAGCACAAACAAATAAAATGTAACAATTTTAAAATAAATTCAGTATTTTCATCTCCAGGTTTGTTTGCATCTCAATTTTAAAATTGTCTGTTATCACAATTTCTGAACCACGTAGTCTATTTTACCACATTCCTGACATATCCTCATGTAGTAGCTGGATGACATCACCAGAGTTAAAGATAATGTCATCAGTGCTGGCCATGCTGCTCTCTACCATGACCCTGTACCTGCCCGCCACCTGGACCAAAAGAAAGAGAAGTAAAACGCAGTGCAGTCTTAAATCTATATCCATAGATAGAAAGCTAAACAGATGTGTAGACAGGGTGCAGGTCCATTTATTTGACCAATTTAGGCCCAATCCCACCACCCAGTTGAGAGAGGCGACAGATGAGACAACGAGCCCACCCGAGGTTCAGGCAGGACATGCATCCAAGGTGTCTGCAATTTTGTCGACCCTTGTTGTGGTATGTTAGCTGGTACAGCTGCAATGCTTGGTGTTCTTAAATCCCCCGAGACATAACAAATAATTTCTGCCATGCTAACTGTGACATGAGTGACAAAATCTCACCAGGGGAGCAGGCTGATCCTCCTCGTCTGAGTCTGATAAGTTGGAGAGGTCTGTTGCTGCACCCCAGTCCTCCAGGCCCTCACAGATCGCCACTGAGTGGGCAGGAACAGGCCAAGCTGCAGGTGACAAGACAGCTGAGACAACTGAAACCTGCAGCCCTACACTTTTTAATCACTGATATATCACATGATGTATGTGAATCCACCGTGTAAAATAGTATATACAGTAGCAGCACACGGTATGTGGGATTGATTAAAAGGAAACAATACCCATGTACATGGTAATGAAGGAACATGTTTTCCCAGTGCAACAGTATGGCTTACTGAATTGTTTTTACTTGTTTTTCGACAATGGAGGTCGGAATAAGCTATCACAGGCTTTGGCTACACAGACAATATGTGTTAGTAGGATCAATTGATGGTAGGTTTTGATCTTTATTTTTAATTTGCCGGCCTTATGCTTTTAAGTTCGTAAAATCAAATATTTGACCATAAAACTATGAGCCAATTTTGATCATTTTCCTACATGAGTCAGGAAAGGCAAAGATATACAGCATGTGTTGGCTCTCCCATTGAGACCATTATTTAAGGGTCAGGTCATTGAACGGGTTCAGTATATCCAGGCACTTTCATTGATAATCAGCTTAAATGATAATAAAAAGCTTCTTTGGAAGCTGGTGTGTGGTGTGTGGGTAGAGTTAGTCATTACCTTTTCTATGACATGCCTTCAAAGGGCTTAGGTTAAGAGCATGTTTCCCCTGCTGCAGGACATGTTTCCCCTCAAGAACAATTTAAAGTTGAGAGGCATCACTTAAGATCTGGCCAAAGAAAGACTGACCAGAGGTATTTAGAAAACTAAGTAAAAGGTTTTCATCAAATTTTCATGCAGTGAATCAATAGAAAAGTGGCAAATGATTGTAGAGACAAAAACATGTTTATGTGAAAAAAGTAACAGATGTGTGAATTTGTTTTTGCGTGTTCTACTTTGTTGTGATCTCAGCAACTCACTGCGTCGAGGCGAATGAACCACAGGGTCGGAGTGGGCTGGGCTAGTGTGTATTGACTCCTCCCCTCTGAACCTGTGGGACTGGCCTTTTGTCGAGGAGCTGTGAGGAACAGGGAGACACGCTGAGCAGCCTCCCACCGATGCTCCGCCCCACGACACACACATCTCTGATGCACTACACCGTATCACCACGGGAACAAGACACACGACCACAACAAAACAACAATAACAACAACATTCATGGTGTCACAAACGAGCTCATACCTCATCCACATTCTGTAAATTAATACAGCATTCCATTAATTTCACAGTCACATATATTTCAGCGTCTGATTTCAAAGGATGTTTGAGTTTGTGACACAAATATCAATTATATCAGAGATCGCTGCAATATATGGAAATATTATTTTGAGTACACAATATTCACAGTGTGGTTTAAACTGCTTTAAGTAGTAGATGGGCAGAGTTCGACCCAAAATGTCCAATGTATGGAAAGACAATTTTAACACTCACAGAAAAATATTTTCATCTGAATGCATCAAAGCCTACCCATCTGCTAAATAAAGTTGAATTACACTTTAATTACCTACAAATGTAGTGTTACCTATGCCTATATAATGTACATAAATCATTAAAAAATTGACAATTCACAGTATCTCATCCTCCATCTGTAACTACTGTAAAATACTGTCTCTGATCCTGATTTATCCCATACTGAGATACTTTGACATTTGTACTGTCTTTGTGAATGCATCTACTTAAATCATAAGTCTGGTATTATTTTATATTGTCAGCAAACTCCATGAAAAGATCAAAACCAGCAGTGTGTTAGTCCATCTGACTTCCCTACCCTCGAACCCACTGGTGATGTCAGTGGTTAAAAATGGGTAACAAATGTATATTTCAAGTTTTCAAAAAGGCTCTGTAATTTTTTAAAACAGCTGGCTACTGTAGTTTTTGGTAAATGTTTTTCAAACAGGAAGAAGCAGTGCATTTCTTGGGGACTATTGTCAGCCGTGGATTAATGCACACAGTAGCAGCAAAGCGTATATGGGATTGACAAAAAATTAGAAACAGTAGCCATGTTTTCCCAGTGCAACAGTGTGGCTTGCTGAAATTTTTTAATTGTGTTCAACAATGGAGTAGTGGAATAAGCTATATCACGCGGGGAGCTACACAGACAGCACTTGTTAGCAGGATTAATTCACTGTTAGTTTTGATCTTTTTATTTACTTTGTTGAAAATGAAAAATATAGAATATTGCCAGCCTTATGCTTTTACAATCTTAAAATCAAATATCTATTCAAAAAACAAGTAGCCATTGTTAATAATTTTCCTACATAATGAGTCAACAACAAGGTGTGTATTGTGAAACTCTGAAGACTCAGCCATTCATCAAATTCATAACATGCAAGCATGCGATCAGTAAACAGAACAGCGGTATCTCATATAAAAACACACACAAACACCCCGTAAAGCTCCATTATTGACACTATCCTAGCACTAACCAGCACTTATGACTAACAAGCATCAGAGCAGCAACTGCACGATTGTGGAAAACCTCTTTTAGAGTTCCAACATTTTTTACCAACTTACACATTTGACAGCCATCTCTTATGAAACACCTAACGTGTACACTCTCACCTCACATTCTTGCTCATTTACTCACCCTGTGCTAAATTCTTCCTTAACCCCCAGGATCAATAACTGTCAAACACACTTAAGGACTGTTTAAGCAGCCTGACAAGATGTTGATGTAGTGGTTCTCAACCATGGTCAACATCTCTTTAAAGCATCTAATTAAGGACTGTTATAAACAGCAGCAACCCGTTGAATGTAGATAACTAGCGGAAAGTGCAGAAGTTAAGTAGATTCAATGTATAGTGCTCTCCATGGTGCTGAAATTCACCCGCATGGAATTTCTGTACTTGATGCGTGAATACTAGTTCTCAAGGGAAACGACAAAGATGCTAATACGTGACATATATATTCACACTGCACACATTCAAACTCATTCAATAACTCTGCATACAGATAATTGTGATGTAGGGCTGGACTAGAATATTCGAATATTCGAATATTCGAATATTCGTTCGGTGGGTTGGTATTCGATTTGAAAATGTGACATTCGGATATTCGTTTTTTTTTTGTTTGTTTTTTTTTGCACACCGTGCATATAATATGTTTTACACTATAAAATCTGGTGAAATATAATACTTAACATATAACTT
>JAPMOB010218234.1:0-11251 GCA_029875015.1 Lepomis gibbosus | reverse complement strand
CGCATATTAGGGACATTAACCAAATAAATTACTGGGCTGGGGGACGGTAAAATAAAAAGATAAAAATGTCAGAGAAAAATGTTGCACATTATAAGAAATTTTTTTGTTTTTTTTCCCCGAGTTCTTTTTTTCAGTCATTAATTATACAAGACAAGAGTCCATGCAGACATGAGAGAAGAGCTGGAGTTGTCACAGGTAGACATATATGAGGGACTGCAACAAAGCCACTTCAAAGCATGAGTCACATTTCATTTAGAAATGTCTGCAGTTCATCCCCAGTGTGTTATTGCTTTTGGTCTTTCAAATGAAGGAAGCATCTCGTAATACTGGTTGGTAAAAGTAGCTTATATGTGACGGCTGTTGTTATTAACATCTGCTTAACAGATTGTAATAGAGTACAGAGCCTTTAATAACACAAGCACATCTGAAAAATAGTTTTCACAGAGTCAGAATCTGGCAACAAAATGTCCAAATTGGGCCCAATTAGCCATTTTCCCTCCGCGGTATCATGTGACTCGTTAGTGTTACAAGGTCTCAGGTGTGAATGGGGAGCAGGTGTGTGAAATTTGGTGTTATCGCTTTCACACTTCCTCATACTGGTCACTGGAAGTTCAACATGGCACCTCATGGCAAAGAACTCTGAGGATCTGAAAAAAGAAGGGTTGCTCTACATGTGATGGCCTAGGCTATAAGAAGATTGCCAAAACCCTAAACCTGAGCTGCAGTAAGGTGGCCAAGCCCATACAGCTGTTCAACCGGACAGGTTCAACTCAGAACAGGCCTCGCCACAGTCGACTAAAGAAGTGCACATGCTCAGTCATATCCAGAGGTTGTCTATGGGAAATTGCTGCTGTGGTTGAAGGGGTGGGGGGTCAGCCTGTCAGTGCTCAGCCCACACAAAGCTCCACCACGTACACATCCTGCATCACTGACCGTGACTGTGGTCAGGGACAGGGAAATCAGAAGGGAGACGAAACTCACTCAGACCTGGACTTCATGCTTTCAGAGTAGAGGTTGTTCACTGGGTGCTTATGAATCTTCACATTTTAGCTATAACATCAGCCCAGTCACATAGAAACGAATTAAAACAGTGAAGTGATGAGCATAAGCCAAGATCAAGTGTAGCTGTCTTCCCTTCACATTGGGATGTCAGTAATTCTTGGCTGCTAGTCTGTACCATTCTAGCTCGGACATCACAAAGAAGAGATATTCACTGAGGAGAGAGAGAAATACTCATTTACAAGCTTTGACATTTAGCGTTTTTATTAAAGAAAGCTATTCAATGTTATCTTTCAGCAGGGCTGCCAACTTTTCAATTTAGTTTGGAGTGAGATTCCGTATTGCTGAGGTCGGTGCAGGGGTCGGGGTCATCACTCTTCAATCCTCAGGAATTTAGTTTACAAAGTTCACCAACCTAATTCACAATTTTAAAGCATGTGTAGATTCGGTAATTTTGTTGGTGAAATGCAAAAGCAAAAGCCTTCACTCCCCAAATGCATCAGTGAGCCTTGGCCCATGACCCTGTCACTGGTTCACAGCTTTTCCTTCCTTTGACCACTTTTGACTTGACTTGTATAGCCATCTCAAATTGGCCATTGTCAAAGTCGCTCTTTTCCTGCTTCTAACACATCAACTATATATATATATATATATATATATATCCCATCCACTGACAGGTGCCATCCTAATGAGCTAACCAGTGTTATTCACTTCACCTGTCAGTAGTCAGAATATTATGGCTGATAGGTGTATCTGTGTAAAATAAATTTAGCATGTAGGAAAGGTAGGAAATCAACACTAATTTCTGACTGGCAGTCTTTTAAGCAACTGAGAAACCCGTGCATTATGCTACCAAAGGCATAATTAGCATACTATGCTTATCAGAATGTTATAGGAATCCGGCAAAATTCTGGAAAACAGTTAAAACTTTAAAGAAAAGTTCCTTCAACCGATTAACAAAAGAAATAGTATTTAAAAAAGTAATTTATATATATTATATTATAATATAAAAAAGCAATTTTACAAGCATTCAATCTGCATTTTATTGCAGCTGGCTCTTGATTTAAAAGAAACTCTGATGCTACTTCTAGTGTAACTAAGAATAGATTAAGTAACAATAAAGCTCTGGTGCAAAAGGGAGTTCCTCAAGGTTCAATATTAGGTCCCTTGTTGTTCACTCTCAATATAAATGATATCTGTAACACTGTGAGGAACTGTAAATATAATTTCTATGCTGATGACACAGTCATTTATCCCCATCCCACGCTCAAGCACTTGCTCTTCTTTAATCAAATTTCTACAAAAAACTCAGAAAGTTCTCATCTCAGGGCATCCAATACCAACGCTTTCAGAAAAAGTGACAGAGCGTAGTTAACAGTTATAGTTATGTTATGACACTAAAGGTTACCCCTCAGCGTCTGTACAAGACGGTCTCGTAAAGGTGTTGACAGCCCCCGAAGCCTCCTACTCTTACCATAACCATCAGAAATGTTAGTACCTAAACCTATGACGACCGGCTAATCCTACAGCTGTGCACATCGGCCTCCTTTTTTGTTCCTTCAACGTAGCAAACGGTGGGGTTTCATATGGATGCTGAAAGGTACGTTTAGCGTCAAATAATTACACTTTGTACACTTGACAGAAACTTTAGTTTCAGTGTAGCACTTGCCAACCACGGGTAACTTGGGGGTGGTGGTGGGTGAAATTGTCAGGCCATCCGCCGCTCATACGGACATAAAAAATGCACAACAGAAAGACACGTGTAGTAAGGTAAGCGCATTGTCAGCTCAGGTAATGTCTGTGAAACGGCGTTTCCAAAAGAGGGACAGTCTGTCCCGAGTTACAGCATTGGTTACCAGCATTGGAGGCTGCGGGGGTAGGGAGCTCTGGTGTTGTCGGAGAATTACTAAGCTTGTCTATTAAACACGATAGGCGTCACTTGATTTTATTTGCGTTGGCCAACTTTTTAAACAAACCTCAAAGTAAGAGTATTTTTTGTTTACTTACTGGGATATAGAAAGATGGACACCGAGGAGATTAGAACTGAGGTAAGGACACATTAATTGGTGGTTGAACTGTGGGTTTTGTATTGAGCACTTACTGTATAATACACTGTGGTAAACTTACTTGTTCTTGTGATCTGTAGGTAGGCCTACTTCTTCTCCAACATTGCTCATAATAATAATTCATGCAATTTCATCATAACACAGGGCTGACCCACTAGAAAGAACATAAGTGTATGTTTAATCTAGTTAATATTGTGTAGGTCGTACTGTATGCTGATTTACTGTTTGTCCATTTTGAATAACACTGGGGGTAAAGAGCTTAACAATGAATCACATATTACATCGCAATATTGGTTAAAAAAAAATGCAATTAGATTATTTTACAAAATCGTATAAGCCTAGTTTCTTCTGTAGAAATAAATCATGTATGTCTTATTAACATAGAATAAAGATTGTAAAAGCTACTTTTATGTTAGTATTTGACTATAGTGATATATTGTATGCTTCAGCTGCAGTGCTGAGACCATGTGATGCAGTTTATCGTGGTGCTTTGTGGTTAATTACGAATGCCAATTTCAACACACACCATTGTCTACTGTACTTGCTGGTGGGGTGGGATTCTTTGGTCGCCTGAAGAATCAGGCACTGGTTATAATTCGTCTATAAGGCTATAATGCATAAAATTCCAAGTTATCTAACCGCTAAAATAATAGGAAAGTCCAATGGTTATCAGACACGCTCCAAAGATTGGTTAGAGATTCCTCTGGCTCATTCTGAGCTAGGGAAATGGCCTTTAAATATAATGCTGCACATTCTTTGAATAAATTCCTCCAACACAGCTGATTCAAATGATCAACTCATTCTGAACTCCTGAAGCTGCTTCATAACAAGCTGATCATTTAAATGAGCTGTGCTGGAGTAGGGAGAGATGTAAAACATGCAGTACAGGGGTACTCCAGCAGAGCTTTGGGAAATGCTGGCCCAGTCTTTTAGTGTCAAACTCATGACGTGCCCGACCAAATAACTACTTCCTCTGCAATATAACAATGTCACAACTGCTGTGCATGAACATAATTCAGACAGCTATCAAATTACTCCTTAATGTACAGTATTTGGCTGAAGCCAATTCTGTATTCTGTATCTTTATTTTACAGGAGGGTGTTGGCTGGTAGATTTAAGGTTAATGCTTTCACCATCCGCCTGGCTGGCAATAGGTTTGGACAATATGACAGTATACACTGTTTCCTACAGAATGACAGCATAACTGTGGCCGGAGGGGAGGGAGTGGACTTTAACAGGTTATATGCTGAATTTCACAAGCATAATTTGGCACAACAGATGTTGTAGGCTAACTTACCTGCCGAGATTTGTCCACCTCTTTTCTCAGCATAAAAGACCGTTACCACACGCGAGGTACATGCAATTCTCGGCAGGCAGGCAGAATTCGGCACAACACCAACACCTGCCACTGCAAAATGTCACCATGATGTCACATCACCATGACATGACATTATTTTGCGGGAGCAAGCCAGTGGCGGGCGCCGAGTCCGGTGCACGCAGTTGTTCTTCTCTGGCCGTACAAAGTTGCAGCCACCTTTGCCTGATCATTGTTCTAAGCTCACAGTAAGCTCACGCAGTCTAACAGAGTTAGACTGAGTCTCACAGCGCTGTTTTTATTCCCTGCACCAGCAGTCGCCTGCAGCTCACGTTAGACTATCAAATCAGCGAAAGTCAGCCACAGACATTTCGAAGGCAGCTATTGAATACCGATTATGAACAGCATGCTATCTTCGACAGCTGTAGGCTGTAGAATATACGCTGCGCAGCGCTGCAATCAAAAACGATTTCGCCAAATTTACTTGGGCGGCTGTTAATCTACCTGGGCGGCCCGCCCAAGTAAAGACTATGTGTGGGAAACACTGGTATAAAATGTGAGACTATGGAGATACGTACTAAAGATTTACACTATTTCTACTGAGATTGATAACCCTGTAATATCTTTCAGGCCATGGCAGGCAATGTCACAAATCATTGAGATGGACTGTTTTATGACACTGAATTAAATATCTGATAGATAGGTGCTTCTTCACATTGATGCTATAAATCTACTATATTATCCAATCCAGATATTCCAATCTGGTTATTCTATCTATAAATCAGCTGAATTTCCAGAACATTTACTGTATCACAATAAAAAATGTCACCTAACTGAGAGTTCTGAAGATATTTTGATTTGAAAGTGCAGCTGATGTAGTGAACAAACCCTTGGACAGAAGAGCGGACATCCATCCACCCATCCTTAAGATAAAAAGAATCATTTATACCTTGCAGTGGTACAAATTGAGTACTTTCTACAACATTTAAGTAACAAACACTGCATTGCATTCAGAAGAGAAAACACATAATAGCACTGGACATCCTATTGCTAAGATGTTAACAAGCCCCTAAGAGACAAAGCAATGGCGAGAGCAGGAATCAAATGAGAGGAAAGAAAGAGTGGGACTGATTCAGAGAGGGAGAGAGGGAAGCAGAGAGAGAGAGCTCTCATTCTGTATCTCATCCCCTTTTCCCGAATGTGACTGCGAGGGGAGACAGTGATATATGAGGCTAGAATAAAGTAGGGCAATCCCCTGCATGACAAGAGAAGGGAAAGAAAAAGGAAAAGAAAGAAGTGGCAACGAGAGGGGGACTTAGAGGGAGGATGTGGGCAGATGAATGTGCTCTGTGTGGGATGGGGGTTTCCATGGCTGGGTATGACAACGCTGACCAGCAGCCAGCTGTATGAGCCCGACTGACACGCACTGCCTTATTAGGAAGGAAGGATGGGAAAATGGGAAGGTCAGAGAAGGTCAGCCCTGCAGAGCTTCACAGGAAGTACTGGATAGCTACTGACCTCAGCCTGACTCTCTCGCTCTCACACTCACACACACACACACACACACACAGATACTGTACACGCATGCAAACCCAGCATAAGCAAGCTCTGGAGCTCAAATAAACACACACAAGTATGCATACTGTACTTGGAGAAAGAACTACTGCAGTGATAAACGCACATGTAAATCCAAAAACACACACACCCAAGATGACCCACACAAACTCATCTTTTCTATAGTCTTAGTCACATGAACACACATGATCACTGACTGAGCCGCTGGTCTGCAGCAGCTGAATCAGCCTTCCGTTCCTGTTCTCTGTCCCAAACACACACACACACACCAACGTGACTCAGCCACGACTGCTTTTAGGCCCTTTCCTGTCAGGACTGAATAATTAGAATGTTACGGGTTAGTTTTGTTCATAAGACAATGTTAGCTTTAATGCTAATCTTATACTGATCAAGCCCACCAGGACCTAATCACTGTAACAGTAGTGCTCGCCATGTCATGTGACATTTTCAATACTAGTGCTGATAGGATACATGCCGTTTGGTACTGATACTGGTATTTAGGTACCTTACTTTAAGAAAATAAGGATTTTTATATCTTCTCCAATTCCAAATTCAAGCAGCTGTGCAAAACAGTGGCTAAACAAAATACTGTTTAAAATGATCAAAATATTGACTTGAAGCTGTACTAGGTGCTACAAACACGTCAGCAAGGATCAAAGTATTGCGGCTCCATACCCAGCCCTACTTCTTTGATGTTATTTGTAATTATCCAAAGTCCCGAGCTGATCCCCAGAATAGAGTCTGGGCCCGATTCTGGGAATGTTTGATGGACCAGGACAGGCTATTTAAAAACCTCATCTGTTTCCAGGGCAACTGTTTGTTAAAAAATTGAGAACGATAAAGAAAGGACTCAAATGAAAAAAGCCAGAAGACAGTATCTGAAAGAATAGACTTTATCCTTCACTGCTAGTTCCTGCTTTCTCCCTCCTGTCTCTCAGTCTGACCAAGCCCCCACCTCTAACCTCCTTTTCTTCACAGCCCACCCCCCCGACACTCTGTCTGTCTGTTTAATTATGTCTCTCCCCTCCATCCCCTCATTAATAATTCAGGATTCCTCTGCTCCAATTAAATTATTAACAGCGCCCAGAGCCATCAGATTGTAACCCACCAAAGACACCCTGCACTGGTCTCAGTGAGTCCCTTACATCCTGCTGCGGATACACCTAGCTGACTTTGCGTCATTATGGAGGGAAAAAGACCTGTTTCATTTGGAAACATATCTTACAAAACACAAGAACAAACAGTTTTCTGTTAGTTTTGTGAACTTTGTTTAATAATGTACCGCTTCCCATTAACATCCAGCAAAGCCAATGTTAAACACTGATCTAAATCAATATTCCTGACACATTTAGCTACATATAGAATGTTCACAGCCTTTGCTTCAGTTTATCACTCAATATTGGCACAAACACAAACTCAAATTAGCTGACTATGGTTAGTTTAAGCTGAAGTTTATTCTATCATTACAGCTGTGAAAAAACACACACAGCTGTTTCCCAAGTTAGAATATTTACAGTTCTGCATCTGGGGCCATATTACAGAAAGTTCCTGTCTTAAGTCTTAAGATAGGAAGAGTTTAGATAGGATTTTCTCAATTTGATATTACAGAAGCAAATCCTAACTTACTTTAGGAATCCTATCTTATCTTACTTCAGCCTATATTATTATCTCAGGCTAGGAAATCATATACTCAATGCAACATTGGTTATCAACTGTCTGTTACTTAGCAACCGATGCCACTTTTCTCATTTCGGCGAACTAAGCGGCTTTTAATCGCTGCTTTTTGGTAGTTTTTTTTTTTAATGAAACATAACCTGAAAATGGAGCAGCTGTCAATTGAACCTCATCATTGAACCTCAAGTCAGAAAAACTTAGAGGTGTTTGTAAACTCCAAATTCACATAACGCTTAACTGGGGACATTAAAGATAGAGAGGGGGCTAAAATAGTGGACACAGTCTCCGCCGCATATCCAGCATCCAGCGGATCGTTAATGCTGCCAAGAAGAATATAAGTCCATTTACTGTGAAACGAAGACACGGCCAACCGCCGGTGGCTCCACCTGTGCTCCCCCTCTGACCCCGGCAGAAAACCTGTACTCTTCACGGGACAATTATTAACAACGGTAAAAAAATAATAATAAAGGCTGCAGGCTAGCGTTATCATGTTATTCATGTAGTTCTTGAATTTAACAGTCTCCTTCTATCAAAGACTTGCATTAGGATCCTTTTGTTACATCAAGCCTTTACATTATGTTACATGACACATTATCTAGCGTTACATTGCCGACAGCCTTTCTACTAACAAGTGTCACCAAACGCATCGGTAGAATCAATTAAGTTTGGCCTGTTGACCTTTGTTTTTTTTTGTAAAAGCAATTAAAGAGCGACGATGTGGATTAAACGCGTTAGCAAACATTAGCGGGTGTAAAAGTAAAAGTTAGGACAGCTCAACAGTTCTCCTAAAGTTAGGAGAGTTTATTTAAGATTTTTAGTTAGGAAGCTTCTGTAATACACTTTTATCTAAAGTTAGGAAAGGAACATTAACTTAGGAACTGTTAATCTGTAATGGTCTGTCACTTCTTAACCCTTATTACCATGGTTACAAAGCAGTTAGGATAGAATCTGCCGTTTAGGATCTTTCTGTAATACGGCCCCAGGAATTCTTTCCCATGTTGTCATGTTGCATACTTGCATTGGCTTATATACTGTTTGCCCTTGCAGGGCATTTTGACTGTCGCCAACCAGAAATGACCAGACATGACCATATTTGGACAAAACGCTGGAGCAAGGGTTAGCAAGGTGCATCGGTAATTCACATTAATTGTGATATTAATTGGGATGCTAATTTTGGCAAACAGGCTTAAAACAAAATGTTCTTAGTGTCTTTTAGTACAGTTAACTTTCAATTAGTGAAAACACACCGTGAAAGGGTCAAAGCTCTGAGACAACAACACCAGCAGCACCCAGGTTGAATGTACACAGTGCAGTGGATACAATTTGTCCCTATCCTGATTGACAGGTCGCCATGGAAGCAACTTGTCAATCTCAAGGTAAAAGCTTCTTTTTTGCTTTCTGGTGTATTTTCCTTTTTATAGTTTACTAAATGAACATCATGCTGTGTTGAACAAGCCTGAAACTAGCAACTGAGACCATAAAGTAATTAGGAAAGTGTTTACTGAGGTAATAAATCAGCTGAGAAGTAGAGACGTTTTACCATAGACTTCTATACAACCTGACTTCTTTTGGCAACCAGCTGAGTCCCCCCTCCCTCCCCCTCCCCGCTGACCATTAAAAAGAATGCAGGTTTAAGGCACTCCGCTTTGGCTTCACTTTTCAGACCCGCAGGTTGCCGCTTGGTTACACTGTATAAACAACATGTTTCTGAACGGCCTTCACCTACACCAACGCACACACACCACGGGAATCACCACAGACAAACACACTGAAACACTCTCATCTTGTTTCTCCAGCCGCTCTGTCAGCTTCAGTCACTGTTGCCTTGTTACACTTCACAGAGCCCATACAAGCCCACTGAAGCACACAAACATGTGAGCCCACACACTCTTTTTGCCGGGTACATGAATGTGGTTAGATAAAGCCAGTTTGGCTGTTTTATACCAACCTGCAGAATAAAATCAGAAAAACTGATTTTGTTCGACTTTCTTTACTTCCTTTATTACTCTCTAGAGCAAAACCTTTGTATTCATGCATTCCCTCTGTTAAAGTGCAGAGCAGCTCAGCAGTAGACGCTGATTGAATTTCCAGGAAAGTCCAGGACTTCAAACGGGGCCAAAGTCTGCGACACAAGCCTCATCAGAGCAATAAGCAACAATGAAGCCAAACTATCAGTGCTTGGCACTACAGCGAGTCTAGTAACACTATCACACTCAAAAACAGTGTCTGCGTTCCCCATTCGCTGATATTCAAAGGCAGAATGCTGTGAAAACATGCTCATATAGACAGCCACCAGCAAACACACAGCAGATATCGACTATCAGCACACATCTCTCCCAGTGCAGACACGAGGCTGAGAAAAACCACGGCACACCAATGAGAAATAGCTCCGTTCACACTCACTCTTTCACCCTGTCTACAAGTGTACACTGTGTATTGATCAGCCTGCTGCTGATACCCCAAGGCCCAGTAAATGATACTGATCACTCCAACCCCTCCGACACACAGCACAGAGAAACATCCTGCTTGGTCAGGTAAATTACAGCGGGCCTTGTGACCTATAACATGCTCCTGCAGACTAGGGTTGGACTATATGGGGTTTTGAAGGCCTGCAGTCATATTTTAGAAGTGAAGAAGAAATATTGTTGATTTTACACATGCAGTAGGTCTCCACCCAGAGTTTGTCTTAAAGTATTTTATTGATTACAATTGACAATTGGCTTTCTTCATAGATGTGCTTCATGGCAGTGATGACCTAACTGGATGACTTCATATTTGTTGTCATGGTAACTGTAAGGCAGTTGCTTTTTTAAAAGGCAGCAAACAGTCGTACTTTTTATTTTTTTAAATCCATCTTTGGTGTCAAATCTAAAATGCTTCCACACTAGGGACAAAGCCGCAGTCAAATTCAGTCACCAAAACTCAAGCTATATACTGCCCAGCATCAACCAAAGCTAGCAACAGTCTTCCAGATACAGGCGCAGCGTGGGTTTGTTTTGGGTCAATGAATATACGCCAGAAGGCAGTGACAGCGCTCCGGAGGGTAGGTAAGTCTGAAGTCTGGTTGTATTTTGATTTTTATGAGAGTGCTAAGGGAGCAAATTTTATAGCAAATGCAGGGTGAGTTAACTCTTAGCTCAGTGTGTGGAATGAGGGAACATGTCAGGGTTGTCTGTCTGACTTGCTAAATCACTACTCTTGTGAAAACACTACATGTAGTTCTGCTGCCATGCGTCGTGTGTCTGCAGACTCCGTTCACCCACTGCACACAATAACATTTACATAGTCTTTAGTTCCGACAGGAGAAACACTGCCATCAGTTGTGCATGGGGTCACTGTGTTGAGAATTATTGTTGTGAGCCAGGTTCAGGTGTGAAGAAGTTTCGGAGACTGATGAAGACTTAACATAGCATAGTTTATTGAGCCCGGCCGAGGAGATACAGTGCCAGCATACAACATGTGAACACGTCAAATGCCAACACCAAATCTGAAGGAGAACATCTTGTGGTCTCTTTTATGTTTCTCTCTTCCCCCTAGAGCCAGTAGGTTTCTCTATTAGGTCATCTTCACCTAGAACACCTAATCTATCTGATGTTTAGATTCCAATGCTTCGTCATATTGG
>JAPMOB010218231.1:0-24103 GCA_029875015.1 Lepomis gibbosus | reverse complement strand
CACTCACTCACTCACTCACTCACTCACTCACTCACTCACTCACTCACTCACTCACTCACTCACTCACTCACTCACACACATACACACTCACTCTTCATCACTCTTCTTATTGCTCCTCTAGCTTTTTCATCTCTCTTCTTTAACCTCTGTGGCATTTATCTATTTCACTTATCCTTTATATATCACAATTCACCACTTCTACTTGTTCTTGGAACATTGGTCATTTTACAGTTGTGTGTACGCTTGTGTAGGTGAGTGTTTGAAAGAGGCTGAGTAGTATTCTGCTCACACATACAGGCACATACACATGCATCGTTGTCCTGGCATTTTTGTCATGCCAAACACACTCCTGTCTGGTTCAGCCTGACCCTGAGTCTAAATTCTGAATAAGCAAGCATGTGCTTATGCTGAAATATATTTTTAAATAGTTTGGTTACTTTGAATACACACATCTAAACACACTTTCCTTTTAGAGATATGCCAGGTTCTCATCTGTAAAAATTCCAGAAAGCTAGAAGCCCACATATACTTTCACATATATACAGTTGACACTGTCTGTCCGATAGCCACACACAGGTTTGTGTACACTCACTCATACACACACACACACAAACAGACACACATGCGTGCACACAAACACACACAGAAAACAGCCATCAGGTTTCCTCAGAATTGTTGAATTGAGTTATGTAGCCTGTCAGTCAACTCCCAGCTCCCACACAGACACACACCCCTCACAGATTCCTTCCACACACACATCCGCCCGTCTGACGATGCATATTTCGCATGGGGAAGGGACTCAATTACGGCGAAGGTGAAAGAAGCAATAAACACGGCACAGATACAGTGAGGCTCGCTCAGCAGCACTGCAGTCAATCACAGAGCCAGGTAGGTAGCCTCTGCCGCTTTGCTCATCCAGTTGTGAAGTGCTGGGAATGGCCAGGGGTAGCGGATGGATGGATGGAGGGAGGGAGGGAGGGAGGGAGGGAGGGAGGGAAGGGGGTGTAAGGGAACAAAATGCTGCCATCCGACCCTCACAAAAATGATGTGCCTGTAACCAACTTACATGGACCTGCCACTGAGAGGACAGAGAGGTGGGATTGATGGAGGAAGGCAGGGGAGAATATAACAGCCCAACTTCATTTCAGTCCTCAGCATACAGACACATAGATACATCCTGTGTGTACAAACACAAACACTTGACTGTCACTGGTACTGTAGCATGGCTATGTGATTTGGTCACCCACCCACACAAGAGGACCATCAGCACAATCACACAAAATAATGTATCATTTGCCGAGGATGCATCTGTTGTCCTTTTCCCTTTGGGTGTGTGGGTTTATTTGTGAGGCCAATATAACAAACAACTCGCCTGATTTAACTGTCATTATTGTCATTATTAATGTAGTAGAAACTTCAGTCTATTCTGGGCACGATGCATATGTGACTGCTTATCGCCTTACAATCAACTATTAAACAAGGCAAGTCTACAACAGACATGGCACTGCTGATGCTGTTGTTTTTGAAGATGAAGATGAAAGACACGTTTTAATCTTAGAGATGGGTTGTGCTTTTGACATCTAAGCCTTTTCTGTTAAACTGAATAAAGGATAATTCTGTTTTATTACAACTTTGATCTTACTTACGTAATCTTGTCCATCATTTCCATTGGTTATGATGACATTGTGCTCACCAAGTTAAATGCTGAGATCTGGGAACATTGCAATCTTGCTAAAATGTCCAATGAGGCAAAAAACTAGTGCAGTCAGACAATCATTCGGGTTGGAAACTAACTCTCAGGTTGGCCAAACTTAACTAGAAGACAGGGTAGGGTAAAATTATTACCAACTGCCTGTTTTAAACATTGGAGAGTTGCACAGACTGACTTCCTCCTCAACTTTGACCTACTGTACTTCCCATAGTAAAGAGAATGGTTTAGATTATCTGAACTGTTGTCTCTTTACAACTTGTCTGACCATTTGACCACTCGTGTTTCTTTCTCCTTATTTTAGTGAGCACAATATTATTGTGACCAATAAATATAATAAAAGCCAAAGCTATGAAAAGAAGAGCCAGGTTGTAATAAACTGGTATTATCCTTAGGGTACCAGTCCCTAGTTGCAGATATCACTGAGCTAGGACACAACAGTGTTACTGATTCTGATATTCGGCAGCCTTGGACATGTTACTCCTGGCAGGCTTACCAAAACAAAAACAGCAACAAAAAAGTCCTAGATGGCTGACAGAATTCTTATCCATCTCAGCTGTAACAGTTAGCCTGTCTGTGTGGCGCAGGTGGTGTTTTCCTTATAAAGGGTCAAAGAATGTATAGAACCTCTGTAAATATTTAAAGCCCCCCTCCAGTCAGTTTTAACTGCCATTTTTGGCGAACGTTCTTTCTCAAACAGAGAATGGGGGTGTGGGTAATAGTCGGACGTAATCAATTACCATGACAATCAAAAACTGACCGGCTGGAGTGTTCACTAACGATATGTTGTGTTAACATCACTACAATGTAATGTTTAGCACACTTTACTGTCTGGCAGGAGTAGCTAGTAGGGGAGGGGGGGGCGTATTTTATTCTGTTGAACTGCGCTATTTTGTCTACACTTAGAAAACAACCACATACTTGACTTTAAGTTCTAAGTAAATTAAATGATAAGCTGGTTAACTAGCTCACAACGGTGTTTATCGGTTTGATGCTCTGACTAAACGAGCCGTGACGCCATGACAGTTTTTTAACGAGGCGTGACAGTGCGCCTGCTCAAGCTTGGAGAATGACGTATGACTTATGGAATTACTATAATCATACATCACAACCCCGTTTTAACAACTAAGCAATTTTTGCAACTTTGAGCACAAAATTAAGCTATTTGTCAAAAAATATTTGCCGAACTATGTGGGTAATCAATATTGTAAGTCAATGACTCAATCAAAAATATGAAATATCAGAAATGTCAAAATACACTGGAGGGGGGCTTTAAACCCTGCAGTTATAGTGACACACCTAGTATCTTCAAGAGAAGTCAACAGACTTTTACGGGCTTTTAGTTGGTGATGCTCTGCCATACACCTGCCCACACATATACGCACACACACAGTTCTGAAAAGTATTCTTCGTGCTCTGCAATCCCACTCACATAGAGATTCACAGCAAAAGATGGAGTACTGTACATATATGCTCTACATAAATGCAACGCATGCAATGCAAGTAGATGAATGAGCACTTACTTGAACTCACACACATGTACTGTGACAGTTTAGTAGTTGCATCAACAGCATTGCACGAAGCTGGACTTTAAAACTTCAGCAGAGGTAGAGAGAGGGAGCGAATGTCTACTAAAAATCTAATACTTCTAGTAGCTCTCTCACTCACCTCAGCTACCTTTCGATCCTATCTGTCTCCCTCCATCTTTTATTCATTTCTGTTCCCCTCAGCACATCCTTATTTCTCTTTGCCGTCTCCTCTGTCTCCATCTTTCTCCACCTTGTCCGACTCTGAATTTACCACCACGACTTGCCTTTTGGCATTTCCTCCTCCATTTCTCCCACCCTTCTCTTCTCGCGCTTTATGTTTTTTCTCTTGATTCTCTTGATCCTCTTGACCTTTGTTTCTCTCCGCCATAGTCTTGCTCTGTCTCTGTATCAAATCCCATTCTCTTGTACTTGGCCCAAACCTCTGCACCTTCTTTCAGAAGTTTGAGTTGGCAGAGAGTTATGGAGGGAAAGCCTAGAGGAGAGAAGGAAAAACATGGCAGGGGTATGATGAGGAAAGGCGCACTGTCAGGGAGAGACCCGTACTGTAAAGACCGTTGCAAACACACATCCGCCAGCTTTAGATTAATCTTATTAATTGCTTGTGCGAAACTCAGGGGTTGTGACACTCTTGTTATTGCCTTGTGTTATTAATAAAAAGAGTTACGGAATGGAGGGGCTGGAATCAATAAGCAGGCTTAAAGGGAAATTAAACAAGGAGAGAATGGGACAGGGCACAGGGACAAACTTGGTGCAGCTCAGACATTGTTATTAGTTGCTGCTACCCTTTAATGAGGGTTATTTAACGGGCCAGAAAACAGGCACACAGCAGCCAGCAAACTTGATGCTGATTTGAAACTGCAAGTGCAAACCAAAGTCTGACAAAACTTCTTTATACTAAACTGAAAACAATGGGAGGGAAATATGAAGGTGCCGGAAAAAGCAAAGAACTTGGCCAAAACACTGTTAGCCTGCTTAGCCTTAAATCTGCCACTCTCACTTGTGTTTGTCGTTTGTTCCACTTTTATCCTCATTTACCTCTTTCTGCTCTGAGTCTTTCCTTATCTCTCTTGCTCCCTCTCTCCCTTTTCCCACAGCACCTTTCTTTTATGGGAAATGTATTCATTATAGGACAATAAAGGTCTTATTGGAAAGAGTGGATAGTCTTTCAGAAGCGGGACAAGAGGCAGAGAGGGTATGTGATGGCATTACACACATGATGTCTTTACTCAAAGGTTGCTCTGATTTTTTCCCCCCACACTGCTGCTTACACCTCAACATTGTATCAGAGCTCCTGTGATAGAACAATTTTCACGCCATTAGAGTTGAGGAGAGTTCCTGGAAATCAGCTGTGTTTAACTGCTGCACCCAGCCTGCAGTGCAAATATAGAACTATACACAGCTTTGAATGCAACGTGTTTTTCAGAGCCTCTTTGGTAATGCCATATTTACATTTAACAATTGTCTGGATCCGAGTGTGACACTCGTTCAATTATGGGATGTTTCCCCAGTGTAAACATAGCACATCGTTGTAATGTAATTCAGTGTAATAAAGACATCTCAAGGGTGGATGACAAAGATGGATAGAGCAAAGCAGTCACAGAACCTCATCTGCATGGTGTTAGTTCAACCCGGGTTATCACTTTTCTTTCCTTTCCCCCCCTCCTCTACTCATTTCTGCTCTACTCATGAAACAATCAGGGTGACAAACATTTTCGATACATTTGTTGAGTAATGTTAGTAATAGTTAATTATTAAATCATGTTTTGTTAAAGCGCACGGGAACAGTTCATACTTACACACCCAGAAATGTGTTCTTCTTCACAGTGCTAAAACATGCTTAAAACTTTGTGTGTGCCAGACCAATATATAGGCAGATAACGTATTGCAGATAGATGAGTTAAGAAGAAATAAGCAACAGAAATGCCAAATGCATGTTTTAGGTAATTTAGAAACAGTGCCACATTTTAAGGGATACTTATCAAAATTGTTTCTTTATGCTGTTTGTTTATGTGAGAAAATAAATATAGGACAATTTTTCATAATCAAATTAAAACAAAACATTAAATATACCTATATTGGGTTCAAAAATCCAGAATCAGTCTGTGTATAATTTAATCCATAATCCACATCAATCTATTAAGTAGCCTTTAGTCCCTTTCAGCATCAGACCAATGGAAATGCTGATAAGAGACATGTAGTTTTGTTATAACACTGTAAGATCCTTTTGTACAACACCCATTTACTGAAATATATTCTACTTATCTATGTATTTATGTACTACACAGCAAGTTGAGAATTTAACTTAAATGATGGGACATAATCACATTACCTATGAAGGTTATATGAAAATGAAAAGTGTTATTTTTGTTTTACTTTTTTTCTCTGAAAAGATTCCAAATGTAGTGACATCATCACAGGCCTCCCTCAGCCACTGCTAATGATTTGTAAAATAATATATAACCAGCAGACACTTTTATTACATTCTGGCACAGAAAAGCTCAGTGGTATTTGATTGGAATACAGTCCGGTAACTGAAACAATACAAACTCTACACATCACTGCACTACAGAGGCAGCAGGATAAGAATATACCCATCCTGTATAAACCACTGCAACAATAAAAGCAAAATAACTAAAAATAAATAGTCAAGTGATGGAAGACAGATTGGTGGAAAGATATTTCAGCTTTAGTTTATTAAAAATAAAACCTATCTTAGTAGTGCCTTTGTTTTCCAGCATCCAGTGCAAAGAGTTAAGTTTGCAGTTCAGAAAGATTGCCTTCATAACGCATCTACAACAGAAACATCTGATATTTGGTGTAAATTCCCACCATGAAGAATAGTGTAACCTCAAGCTTAATAAAAGAATTTATCAAACACACCTGAGAGCAACTCAGTGTGAGCTCACTTTGTCCGTTTTGCATGTAGTCTGTTGACTGGAAGCAGTGCAAAGCGCTGTCAGCACTGATGAATCTAGCCAGCAGCATTTACAGGTTTGTGTAAGCACAAGTGCGGTGTCGATGCTCTAGGGACTCAATGATTCAAAACAGAAAAACTGTGAATACACACAAACTCTTCAGTCTGCATGTGCAAACTCTCGGCCAGATTATTGAGTCCTGTGTACACATTGTTCTGTCAAATTCATTTCAACTCATTGTGAAATTTTGCGCAAGGGCACACACGTAATGCCTGTTCGCACAATTATCTAAGAATGGATGTCATCAAATCCGTGTTTGACCTTATTTGGATATAAACCAGACTTGTTTTGTCCTTAATCTGGCCTTGGCAACATCTTATGACAGCTCCACAGCAGTCATTTTTGTAATTACACACATCCATTACACACTGATATGTTGTGAGCCATTCCATGCATGCTATTCCCACATTGTAGCACAATTTGGATGAACATATTGTATGTTAACATATCTACTTGCAGAAGAACAAAATCATCATGTAGAAAGTAGGATGTTAATGCACTCATATATTAATGCTATGTGGAACTGTGTTGAAAATCTGTTGAGACCGACTGGATGATGTGCTGGAAAGATTAAGGCTCCAAATAAAATGTCGCCCAAAGCCCAAATTCCTCTTTTGATATTATCTTTCTCTTTGCCACTCTGCTATTTCACACTCAGTTGTACACACGAAAAGTGCTACAAATTGTAATGTAACAAATGGGAATGAGAGCTCGAGAGAGGGAAGTTCAAATTCAGCATACTTTCTCACCTCTGCAGATGACCAATCACAGTGTGAAGTGGGTGTGAATGTTTCCGTTCACCCGACTCATTGTCGGAAAGGTGTGGGGAGAGAGGGTTTCCAACCTAATATATGAGGCTGAGTGCATTAACAGCACATTTATTGACATACAGACACACTTGTACACAATCACATACACACAATCACAATTATCCCTTCCTTTTACTTGGTAAAGTAGCAACTAATCAATATGGATCTCAGCCTGCAATGATTTACCATGGCTGTGTAGAAATTACTAATTTATTTGAAGTTGAAATGCTTCAGTTATCACCCAAAACCGTTAATAAACCAGTATTGTTCACCACCTGAAACGCTGTGCACAAAGGGAGGAAAGTGTACGTTTCTCGCTATAAATCTGATGTCAGATATTTGTGCATCTTTACTTTCGCTTTTTCATATGGGTGTATTAATGGGTTTCAAGAGATGTGGTGTGCGGGTATTATCTGCATGTGCGTGCTTAGACTTTGGTTTGTTGCCGTTGTTGCTGTTTTGAAAGAGTACAAAGAGCCCGCGATGGGAGTGAAAACTCAGCCTCTAGTGCTATAGGCCTTAGATGGAGAGATTAGCAGGAAGAGCTGTGAAATAAAGAGTGTTAATTAAAAGCAGAGAGTGGAGGTGTGGGAAAATCAGGTAAGAGCGATAACATGGAGTCAGGGAGCGGAATAACAAATTATTTACCTGCCCACACACACACACACACACACACACACACACATATACACACAGAAAAACCCATTTTAACCTGAGAAGATAGGGGTTGAGGAATAAAATGAGCAAGTTAGTGATGTGTAAAGTGTGCAAGAAAGGGAGCATCGTTGAGTAGGAGGCAATGGGAATAAGGGATTAATTGAATTTGATTTTAATCCTGATGTTTGTGTCTGCTTGTTGTGCATGTTTTATACTTAAATTTAAAGAGTATATGTTTTCTTGTGATTGTTCCAGGAGGTCAAATAAAGAAAAAGTTGAACAAGTGAAAGCCATCAGGGCTATGATCGAAGGTTATGAAGAGGAAGGAAATGATCTTACTCACTTCCTTTCTTCAGGTTTGAAGCAGAGCAAATAGAAGGAGATAACATTTGAATCAGGCACCCGGAATGATTACAGTTTTGAACCATAACATAATTACAGAGAGGAAAAATGCTTATGGGTCTGAAAGGGAGAAAGAGAGGCAAGGGTGAGGAGAAAGGAAAGGATGAGTGAAGGAGACAAAATGTCAGCTCATAAAAACAGTTTTAACCTAAAAAGTTAGGAGATGTGGGGGGGTGACGCTAGAGAAAGTTGCAGAGGTGGAAAGGGCAGTAAGAGAGAAAGCATGAAAAGAGAGAGGCAACGAGCAAAAGGGATTAATCAAAACGGATTTTAATCCCGCCGGTGATATTAGGGTGAGCTATATTTGGGGGGTGCCAGGGGGCGGGAACTTAGAGAGAGGGGGAGAAAGAGAAAGAGACTGTGGAGGGAGGGGGGATTACATCTGTAAATCTTTTTAATGACGCCTCTGCATTAGGGGGCAGCCAAGAGGCCAAATAAACAGTGTGTAATTAGAGCAGGGGAATGGGAAATAGAGAAGGCGAGAGAGCCGGGGCAAGGGAAAGTCATTTGGTAAAGTAAAGGATTGGAACAGGAGACCTTTGGACAATAATGGTTATGGCTCTCATTATGTGGTGCCGCTGTTAAGAAATGAGGGTCTGTGAAACCACAGAGGAGGAGGATGATGAAGCTGCAGGTGGCCGTGTTGGTGATGTTGGTTAGCACTGCAATGATGATGATGAAGGTAATAATGTAAGATACCATCCTCCTTGGTGGGTGACGATGGTGATGAAGAAACTGGTGTAATGCTGATTATGATTATGATGGTTGGCATTGTGATTACAGTAATGGAGATGATGATAAATGTGATGATGGTGTCATGGCTGCCAGTGCTGTCAGTTCGGCTAATTTCCCATCCATCCTATTTCTATTCCCGCTTATCCTGTGCAGGGTCAGAGGAGGTCTGGAGCTTTTCCCAGCATGCATTAGGTGAGAGATGAGACGTACATCACAGGGTTATCATGTTCTGCATTAGTCATATACTCACTTTTGAGTTCCCAATTCACCTGGACTGCACGTCTCTGGACTGCTGGAGAGAGTTGGAGCCCAGTGCTGCCTGCTGTGCTAATTATTGCAAAATATGTTTTCAGCTAGTCCACAAAATTATTGTGCAAATGGTTCAGCACAAACTGAGCAGAAGAATAAAATTCCTCAGTAGTGGCAGTATCTCAGTCCATAGGGACATCTACCAGGGTTCACCTCCTGCTGCTCTTGAGCAAGGTGTTGGACTCCTAAGTCCTCAGGGCACCTGACTCTGTGGCAGCCCCATCAGTCAGAACAACATCTCTCCTTGACAACAGCATATTTATGGGTCCTGTATGTGCATGTGTTTATTTCAGGCCTGCGTGTATTCTGTAAAAACTAAAAAATAATAATATTGGAGAGAAAAAAATAGAATTTCCCCAAATGGGGTTAATAGAACAAGAAAGTAAATAACTAAAAGGTTTCAGGACTCCTTTTCCATCGTATATTCGTTTTTGTCCTACAAAAGTTAATTATTATATCGAGGTGACTTTATATAGGGCTACAACATACTAACACTACTAACTAACTATTAACATTTATTATTTAATCTAGAACCGTAATCTAGATATTGTTTTCTCATGTAATCGTTTACAATCGTCCGTAGGAATGTTTGGAAGATTGTGGAATATTTTTTCCAATTTTCAATGTGCTGTTGTGCTTTTGTTTAAAAACAAAATTATTCAGTTTGCAATCAAATAAAACATATATAGATGATACATTATATATCTAATGCTCACATTTGAAAAACTCAATATTACTATTGAGTGTATATATATACTATTTAAATCTTTATATGAAATTATTGGGGAATACATTTTCTGTCGACTAATTTTAAGTTAACCTTGAAAAAAAAAGAATTTTAAAGGATGGGGGCATGGTTTTGAAACCTATGCTATTAAAATACTCCCATTACGTTATGAGCATTGGAAAAGTTATTGGTCAGTGTAATCATTCTTTCTTGTCCATACTGGCTCTGAAATGATCCCTTAATGCGATCACGATGTAAAAGAAGGTAGACAAAACTCACAGCCCTATTTCTGTTGAACAGAATATAATATGAAGCTTCAGCAGTCTGAGATGGACAAATCAAGTTGTTATCTTCCAGTTACAGTCTTTTAAGTACAAAATTCATTCTTTGTGTTTCCCCAGGCAGTATTTCCTTACTGAGCTGAAGTGTAGGGATAACAACACAAGGATGTTTTTTGTAGGTTTTTTTGGTTGTATGGCCTTTATTAGAGAGAGATATGGGGAAGGACAACAACAACTAGTCCTTGGATGGGTTCAAGCTGGAGACAGTGCACTTCATGGTCAGTGCCTTAAACCCTTAGGTAAGAAGGCTTAAAAGAACCAACTTGATTTGTCTAACTGCTGAAGACTTAAAGTTGCTTTGGCTCAATCTCGGAATGCAGTTTTGTCTATCAATGCTTTCTGTGAAATAATGTTAGGAAGGGATCGCTTAGGCTCCTTGGAAGAGCAGTTGCAGCAACCAACAACTTTCAACGTGCATATAGACATCTGAGTATTGTTAAAGAATGGACTAAAGGACAGAAAAAATGCATCATTAAATGCAAGCAACCATGGAACAATCACTCCAATAAGAGTAGCGTTTATTTCTTCTGTCAGCAGATGAATCTCTCCATGGCAATGATGAAAACAGTATTTACCACAATGCATTTGGCGTGTCATGATGTTGATATGACGAAAGGCAGGTAATGCCTAGGTTAAACCTCACTATAGTCTCAGTAATAATCAGTTAAAGTTATGGCGACTGTGGTGGCAATGACGATAATTACAATAAAGTATCCGCATGTAATTTCATTTTGTCGAGATCATAGGTCAGTCCCCATATACAAAGATTGTTTTATCTCACATGTTGACAGTGGCTCTGTAAGTGTTACTAACATTACCACAGTGCTAACAATGATAATGATGAAAATGAACTGTTAAATTCGCTGTCATCAATCACCTAACAGGCCCAAGAGATTGCCCTGTGTCGTTCCTGTCTGACCTCCTCCTCACACTTCCATCCATAATTCATGTGGTGTGTAGTGGCTGCTGGATGGTGATACCGAGATGCTATCTGCTGTACACGGACGACTGTTTGTTTTGCTGGAGAGCTGCATATAAATGAATGCAGGCGGGAAGGAAAACCATATAGGTTTATCTAAGGTGCAACGGATGCTGGCTCGGCAGTGAATGAAGAGAAAGATTATCAGACGGATGAGAAGGAGCCAGGTGGAGAAGTGCGGCACTGTGCACTCGGCTGATACATAGGTGTATGTGCTCTATATGTGAGTGTGTGATGCAAATATGTTTAACGATGTGGAGAAGATTGGGGGGTTTTGTGTGTGCGAGAAAATAGATGAGGGGAAGGGAACTGATAAAGGTGTGTGTGTTTGTGTGTTTGTGTGTCCCATGACTATAGGCATGTCTGTGTGTGATTACTCTCTGACCTGTTGCCTCTGGCTTTGTGCCTACACAGACCCTCTCATTTGCAACACACACACACACACACACACACACACACACAACACATACTCTCTTCTAAATCCAGTGCGTAAATCCAGCCAAGGGCCACAGGGCAGGCAGGAAAAGTACCTCAAAGACACAGAATCTCTCTCTTGCTCCCTCTTTTTCACTCTCTGATCTCTCCCTCCCTCCCTCAATTTTTCCCTTCTTTCCTCCTCTCCCTCTCTCCTAAATCCTCATCTCCATATTCATAAACAGAGGGGCTCTTTTAAGAGGGCTGCTATCTGAAATGGGCCGGCAGCACCTCTTGTTTGTGGCTCTCCAAATGGAGAAAAGCCATTTCCTCTTCCCGTCAAGCATGGAGGTATACTAGTGTGTGCATGCATGTGTTTGTGCATGCACGTCTGTGGTGAGTGCCTGTGTTTGGATGGAGAGCTGCGTTGTCAGGCAGTTTCACAGTCTTATAGGCTGAGAGTGGGCCAACTGTTGGAAGCTAAACCTCACTTCCACTTTCACAATCACTCTTCTCGTAAAACCCCTAAACTGCTGCAGTGGTGGAAGAAGTAAAGAAGTACAGAAATGCGACATCAAAGGCAGAATCAAAAACAGAATGTATGAGAATTTATAAATGTTTGTAGGTTTTGACAAGATAAGATAAGAAAGACTTTTCTGATCCACAATGGGGAAATTCACTTGTTATAGCAACACCAAATACAACACAACACAAGACTTATGTGTACACTATATAGACCTTTTATGTACAGATGTTGCAGCAATCTTTAATATAAATGCTCATATTATAAGAAACCATGAGAGACACTTCTTTCCATTTATAACCTCAAATTTTATACAGCTTTACAAAACATTAATTGATAGCCTCTTGTTCAGTGATGGATTCTCTATGCAAACTGAATAAGATGTTTCCTGAATTGTTTTCAGTGCTGTTTGGAAATGAATGGGAGCGAATGACATAGCATTAAACAAATCACAAAACAACAAATCATTGTAGCTGCGTAAATGTATGAGACTTTTGAACTGCTTTTATGTGTGCAAGTGTGGCTCAAACATAAATATAATACAATATAAATCTATTTCATTAGATCTCGAATATTCTCATAATGAAAACCCCATAAATAACACTTGATTACCAGTACGCATAATTGCATTAGCAGAATAAATCCAATTCACTACCATCACAACACATTCTATCTGCAGTGGAATGATGCAACTCCATTGCGTTTTCTAATTTAGAATGAATGAACATACAAGCACTAGACTAGACAGCAATTCAACAAAAGTTTAGCGCCTGAGGGATGAGGAGAAGTAAGAGAAAGAGAGAAAGTGAGTAAAACAACAGGGGGGGGCAAAACTGAAAATTAAATTGTGCAAGTTGAGGAGTGATGAAGAGTCAAGAGTTTTCTTCGCCTACTCTCACCTTCCCCCCCTGTGTTTTATTTCTTTCTCATCTTTGCTTTATCCATGATGCAACTGAGGGCAATGGCTGCTTTACTTAGAGATTCATTGAGTCATCATCAGAAAAAAAAAAATAGCGAGTGAAGGAGGTGACGAGGGGTGGCTTTCTCTTTCGTTTACTCTGTATTTTTTCCTTTTCTCTTTCTCTCCCGGTCTCTACCTCTCACTCTGTGTGGACTGAGCCCACCTCTGTAGGATCAAAGGCGTGATGTTGCATTAATGGTACGTCAGACGCTAACTCGTGTCTAGCCATCCCAGAAACACTTGCGTGTCTGGCTCAGCGTCAGGCTGCTGCTTCATGGAGTCAAATGTTCGAAGCTTTCGTCTTTTAAATTTGAAATCCCACAGAGCTTTAAGTAGAACATGGGTGGTTGAGGGCTGCCGTAAACTTTGGAGGGTGCCACTGCAGAGACAAACAGATTGACAAATAAACTGATAGATGGTTGAATATATAAATAGATATAATAATATATAAATATATAAATAGATATAATAATGTATAAATATACAAATAGATTAATATGTAATATGTTTTTTATGAAAGTACGCTTTTAACCAATGTAATGAGGAAACTTTTCTATTCGTCATATCTGCACACTTCTCACTGTCAAAATATTTGATTTGTTTTGCCTACAACATCTGCTCCTGGCAACTAAAGTGTGATTAATGGTTTTGTGGTTATGTGTAGGCAACTGAAAGCACTTGGTCAATGCTAGAAGAAGATTGTTGTGTTGGTTAAATATTTAACAAGACTATGCGTATACTAGTGTCAAGCGGCTGTGTGAGGCTATGCTTTGAGCTAAACGCTAACGCCACCATGCTACCATACTCATTTGACAATGTTTATCTCAATAAAATGATATCTGCTTATGAACACAGAATCTATAGACAAGGGACAAGATTTTAGTGCTGGAAGCCATCGTCTTTCGTCTGATGATTATTTAGCTTTTTATTAACCTCAGAACGTCTTTGAGTATCTTCAACCAAGTCCACTTGCCCTTGATTTCAACCCACCGTGGAAAACTATGACCTGGATGACTGAGAATCTTCATAGATATTTTGCTAAGCAGCTTGGTATCAGTATGACAGGAAAGCCAGGAAAATTGCAGACTTGAGAAATGACCTACAGTTTAACCTGAGATGCAGACAATTTTTTTCAGTCCAGTTGATTTGTCCCATGATTTGAACCCAACATAGTTGGACAACTATGACCTTGATGACTGAGAATCTTCACAGACATAATTGGACTGTAAATAATGGCCAATGCACAGAAGAAGAAGTCTTGGCCATTATCCAGATATCTGCTGGCTACACCAGAAGCCCTAAAACATTGGCCTGTGACAATGTTAACATGGTGATGTGTAGCAGGTATAGTGTTAACCATGTTTATTATCTTACAGTTTTTCTCCTTTGCTTAAACACTATAACCAGGCTTTTGAACTAAAATTTCAAAACCATAACTCCATTTTTCAAAAAGCACCCCCATTTCCCTAACTGTACACACAAATCCCTTAATTTCTCATTGCCTACACCATGTGGTCATTGAGAAAGCACTGACATTCAATATTGTTCACTCAATCAGCACAGGTTGAGTTCAATTAGCACACAACTACCCAGGTGAAAATACAGTCAAAATTGATAGCACATCAATCAGAAGCTTTAATACATAAAAGGGCCAGAATCAGTTCATTCAGTTTTGGAACAATGGATCCAGAGAAATCTGAAGGAAAAGGTAAATGTAAATGTAAATGTAAATGAAATAGTAGGAGTTGGAAGAGGAGATGGGATAGGAGGAAGATGAGAAGTAGGAGGAGGTTGAGCAGGAGTAGGGTGGACGAGGAGGCAGGAGGATGAGGTAAAGAAAGAGGGGAAGGAGGTAGAGGGAGGGGGAGGAGGAGGAGAAGAAAAATTGCTGGCTTGTCAAATACCAAGACGCTGGGGTAGAATAATTTGTTGTTTAGTGTTTTGGATTGTACAGTACACAAGGAATAAAAAAAAATTGGTGAGAAGTTGTAGATTTGTGCTTAGAGTTCCGAGAAAAAGAGGTATAATTTCAAGAAATATATTTAAGCGATTGAGAAAAACTGTAATTCTGCATGTTAGCATGCAACATTAATTAGCAATAATTACAAATTACAGCTGAGATTGTTTCATTAGTTTTAGAGGTATTTGGTCATAACATTATTGGACAAAATCATAATTTGACCTAATCATGACATTCACCAGGAATCAACAAAGTTATCACAATTTATCCTATGGGGAACACGAATGTCAAAAATGTCATGCAATCCATCTATTAGTTGTTGAGATATTTCAGATGAGTGGTGGACCCAACTATCTTAGATAATGAAAAATCAATGCTGACTTAAAACACAAAACAGGACATTTTGACTTCGACATATTTTAAAATGTCTCTACTTTGCAAACCTTAGTATCCAACCCAACCTGCTCATGTGCTGTAAAATTACGTCACATTTCCTGGATTAGGCAGTCACAGTGATTGTAATCCATGCTTTCATTATTGTCAAGGGATGGGCCAGGAAAACAGGGATTTGGGCCCAAACGCAAGACACCAGAAGGAGCTGATTAGACTACAATTTGTAGTTTTCATTCCAACAAAATAGAAAACCAGGCTTACATGTAGTGGTGGTAGGCAAGAGTCCAAACACAAGATGTGGTCCACAAAGTGATTTAAAAAAAGGGTACAATAATCCAACATCCAACACGGCAGGAAACAACACAAAGGACAAGCAGAGCCACTTGACATAACACGATGACGGTGCAACAACACAAAGCGGCGAACCAGACAATACACAAGCAGGGAGGGTAACAAAAGCAGGTGGGGCACATTTGGTAATCAGGACAGAAAACAAAGCATGATACAAACACCAGAGACAGCCGATTACCAAACGAAAACAGGAAACACGCTGATACACAGACCACACAGACAGACATAAAGACCAAGACCTGACCATGCAGCAATTACACCTCCTTCAAAACTTTGTTTGAAAAAAAGCAGTAGTATCCAAATGTATTTCAAGGTTGCATCATTAAAACTGCCCAAATAAAGCATGGCCAGTTAATCAAACAGAAATAAAAGCTGTGAGATTTGTCTGTCAACACTTTATTGTGTATGGAAAAGGTTTTAGGCACCTCAGGACAGAGTAATCAATCATCAGTCACCAATATGCCTGTATGAGTGACTGATTGGCAAACACAAAGGGCTAATGACATACATGCCAATCTGCAGGCCATATCACCATTTCTGAGCAGTGTGTCAGGATTTGATTGCTGAATTTGAGAACCTATCAGGAGGTGGACAATGATGTGGCTTTGGTCGGCTCTGTTCATACTCTTGTGTGTGCGTATGTGTCTTCTGTTCCACAGAGGTACTTGTAAATCCAGTCTGATCTGTCATTTAAAAATGCATACAACTCACATGAGACTATGCACATGTGTGAGAACCTGCCTTGATGCCTAAAAACAGAAACATAAGAAATGTGTATAAATGTCGACACACACACACACACACATGCGCAGCCTCTTGCACAAACACCACATTGTACATTTATCCTCATTTACTCCTCCTGCCTCCCCCTCCTACTCTCCCTCTTCCCTCACTAATCCTTTTTTTTCTCTCAGCGTTCTCTGTGGACTGATTTTCCTCCATCCATCCTTCTCTCTCCTCATTCTTTTCATTTTTAACTTCCCGCTTGTTTATTTCCACTGCCTTGTTCTCTTTTCTTCCCAATCCCTCCCTGCCTGGATCCTGTTGTTTCTCCTTCCACCTGCTCTCATTTCTCTTCCTGGCTCATTTTCTCCTTCTCCCCCTGTCTCCTAGTGTATCGCTGCAGACTCTTGTAGTCAATTATCCCTTCTGTTAATGAGCAGATAAATCTAATTGCTCTCTCCTTCATTGCCTGACGGCGTCTCTCTTCTCTGCCTTTCGAAGCCCGCAGGACGCGCATCATTCTCTCCCCCACGTCATTTTTCATCCCCTTCTCCATGCAGTGGCACTATTCCTCTTTTTCTTCCTCCCGTGTGGTTTTCTTGGCCTGACAAGGATTGGAATTGGTCCTCCTATTGGTTTACTACCTGTATCTTTCATGTCATCCCTATTTACGTCTGTCCGCTCCCCTGACCTTTTTTTCACCTTACCCCCTACAATTTCACCTCAGCTGACTCTTCACCTTCACCTCAACTCCACCACTGCTCACTTTATCACTCCTCTTCTTCTCTCTGCTTCAGTGTGACCAGTAGTTTAGGAGGGATGATGTGTGTGTGTGGCTGGCCACAGGGATTGATAGTGACAAAGGCCATTGCTGCTTTATCTTGTCCGTTTTGAAAAGAAAACACACTTGTGTTAAGCCAATCAGTGGCCTACTGACCAGTGTTAGGGAAAGTTACTTTATCTGTAGCTTAAATTTCAAGTGGAATTTCAAGAAAACCCCAAACAGAAAGAGAAAGAGTTGAAATTATGAATACTGGAGCTTAAACTTCCATTAAGCAATTATTTTAAAGACTTTATAGAAAATTAATTGATTACCTTATAATTTATAGGCAAAAATATTGAAAGCTCACCTGTTCCAGCTTCTCCTATGTGAATACTTACTGTTTTTCTTAGATAATTGCATATCTTTAGGTTTTGGACTGTTGTTTGGATAAAATAAGCTATATGAACATGTCTCATTTGGCAATGGTTAATTGTAATTGCCATTTGTTACTATTTTCTGATATTTTATAAACCAAATGAGTTGAAGATGAGTTGAGAAAAAAATCTATAATTAATCAACAATAAAAACTGTCTGACACATGCTCAGCTGAAGTTTGCGCTTTTTCTTCTATAAAAAACATCTAGGTGAAGAAAATAAGTTCTTAGCATCTTTGATGTGCTTTTTCTTGACTGGTGGTAGTGATCTGGATGAAAATAGCCATGCAGTTCTTCTCAGTTAGTAACCTTATATTTAAAATGCTTTTTGCAGGAAAATAATGCTTGTCATTACAATACAGGCCACACTACTGGATGTGGTAAAGTCAGCAACACTGATACTTCTGCTCACTTTAATGATCTGCACGAGGTTCATTTTGTATCTGTATTTCCTCTCTGCGCTTTGAGCAGCGCACCTCCCGCTACAGCGACAATAGAGTGAAAACTGATGTGTCAACACGCCATAATATATGTGAAATGTTGGCAGAGGAGGCGTCTTATTGACATAATTGATGTCACTGGATGGCAGGATGACTGGAGTAACAGACATTACACAGTAGTGGCAAACAGTATGGAGATAGCCCTGAATCAGCTTGCTGTGCTACGCAGGGGTCAACATACATTATCAGTTACTGTCACACTTGAGACAAAGTTGGCCAGACAAGCATTTTAATACTTAAGTATGCTCACACCATGATTCCAACTTGCCAACTTCACCCAGCTGGATGGATGGATTAGCATTACACTGGTCAAGTCAGTATAACAGCCATACAGTTGGTGCTTTATTTGTCAGTGTTGGTGCTTTCAATAAAAGTATTAACAAGCTATATAAAGACCTTATTTTAGTTATTTAGTATTTTAGTTTAGTCAGCATGGCATCAGGTTTTGTCTGACCAGTGATTTATGATCAAATTTAACACAAATACACAGACTGCAGTAAATATGATGCCTGCAAAATTCATGCTTGTGTTGTATTTGCTCCCTGCTGAAACTTTATTAAAGTCAGTAGGTAATCCCCCAAACATTTTTTACAGGCAAACTGACAAAGATGGCCAGACTTCAATACATCCCTTCAGAAAGTTCACAAACGCTATGTCTGTGTTTTTCTACAGTGTATGTGTCTCCCAGCAGATAGATAGCTGCAAGGATTTCCTGCATTGCTGAGGGGGAAAAAAACAAATTCTGCCAATGGAGTAACCAGAGGGGAGACGTAACAAAAATCCCCTCTAGACTTTTACACTTTTGATCTATGATTTTGTAACATACAAAAGTACAGGCCGGGTAAAACAAGTTTACACTGGCTCTACATTAATCATGAGGTATTGTGAAAAAGGCAGAAATAATCTTTAACTGTAATGTGCCATAACCACACTGTCAAAGCAATGTATGTGTTTCATTACACATTGTTCAGCTGTGTTTGTGGAAGTACACCAGAATAGCACTGGCAAGGTACCCAAATTTATTTTGTGCTGGCAGGAATTTAGTCTTGGTGATGTAAGCGATATACATGACGTCCCAGTATTTGGAAAGCCAAAAGGTGCTAAAAATAATTTACCATAGTAGACCTATGAGGGGTTCAGAAAGGCAAAAACACACACACAAGGGAGAAAAACATAGTGCAACACACCTAAACATAGGTAGAAATGTTATTTCACATAATTCATGTTCATGCATACGTAAACATCAAAGAACACTACTGTCTGTAGCCAAACACAGATGCATACAAATGAGCACATACACGGTGGGACATGGAAAGATCAGAGAATCTCTCAGACACGCATACATGAAACCGCTGGAATAAAGAAATTCACACAAAAAGGGGAGCCTGCTGTGCATGTACACAGTGGGATGCAGAAAATTAAGAAAAGAACATCTTTAAGAACACCTCACACAATCCAACGCACACGCACGTCAAGACTGGAGGGAATACAAACGATGAGCCATCATATGGTGTCGTCAAGCTGTGGGATACATTTGTATATAGATGAAGTGGGTCTGTGTGCATTTAATTTAAGTGTAAATGAAATGTTGTATCAAAGCATATCCGAGAAGCTTTCATCTGTACAAGTGTTTATGCATCAGTGCTTGTGTATATAGAAAAAACATACAAGTGGTGTGTATGTGCACGAGTGACTGTAGAGTGACTGTGTATTTGCACGGCAGGTCAGGTTTAGTTCATTTCCACCTCATCTACCTCAAGCTCGTCGCCGCCTGCTGAGCCAATCAGTGTCCTCCAAGACAACCTATGTCTCCAGCAGTGCCCTGAGAGCTTCGCTCAGTGATGAACGGAAGCCCTGGTCTACACAAATGCACACCTGCATGCATTCAAACCACAGACACACACACACACACACACACATATAAACACAGAATGCAGACATGCTTGAGTCCCCCGGTTGGCCGTGCTCTTTTCTCATCACAGCAGAGCCCTGCGGGAAGTGGGAAGAGGGGGATAAGGATGGTTGAGTAATGATAAAAGAGGTAGTTAAGGCATAATTTGGAACCGTACCCATTTAGTGATGCTGCTGTCATCAAACATATCTCCCATCAAGAGCCAGGCAATCTTGGCCACCCCACACACCGCACAGGTCAATGGTAAGGCCCCTGGCTGCCTACATCAAAGATGGTCATTCTTTTAGAGTGGGTGGCCATGCTGGTGGAGCAGCCATTCTGGGCTTTGAGACTCATTTCCCACCTGCTGGCACATTAAATGCCAAATTAGAAAGCCTGTTGTTTCATCAGATGCCTGTGACTGTGACGTTTGTGCAGTAAGAAAAATCGGGTCTGATTACAGACAGCAATCAAAGCCCTTAGGTGTTCCTTTTCAGGGCATGAGTGAAGCATTAAAATTTGAAGTGATAATTCCTCTTTTAAATCATGTGAAGTATAAAATATGAAATATTCTTTGGCCTGAGGGTAGAGCTAGATAAAACTGCATTGCATAGTTTGGTTTAGAGTAAAATTAATGAAAACATCATTACTGTTTAAACTCGGAAAGTGCAAACAAAGTAAAAATGCATTACCAGTAGTCTTTACAACTGCATTTTAACCTTGGGAATATAGTCACACAAAAGTCCAGACCGGTGACCTGAATAGCAACTGACAGAGCCACATTAGTGACCACGGTGATTCTCATCGCTTCCTCACAGGAGACAGGCACATTTCATTTCTGCTTTTCTATTGGAAAGCCGTCAGATGTGATTGATTCCATTGGAAGATACACCTTGATAATATTGATCACCTGCCCTGCCTTGGGCAACATTCCCTCACTAACAGTGAGATGAAATCTGCTGCAAACAGCTCAAAGCCAATTTTATCCATGCCAAGTCCTGTTTGTCTTGTGTGGAACAAGAAGCTGCAGATCTGACAACAGAAACCTTCAAGGGTCTTGAAAGAAGAGGACGTTTTATAGATTTTTAGATTTTAATATTGATAAATTAGGCAAAAAAAGTTAAGCAAAGGGGGACTTGTTTTTTAATTTGTATGGGGTGTGGGTGTTTTCTTGATATAACTGAAGACTTCTTCACTCTCCAGATTGTCCATCGAGTCTGCCTTTCTGCTGCTGGTTAGGTGAGAATGAGCCTATTCATTATGAATAGGGTGTTACTGGACATTAATGCAAATGTGATTTATAAATAGCAACTGTTGGCAAAATGATGACATTAAGTTCAAAGTCAGCTATCTCAGGTGTAGTCGCGCTGCTCAATGAGAGGTACTTGAGTTAACTGACTTTGACCATTGCCAGGTGTATATTTCCATATTCTGTAGGATGACTTTGATTTAAAGTCCCTGTTATTGCAGCTGATCTGATGCGGCAGCAGCATGGAGAAAACAATTCATTATATGTCTGGCTATTCTTAGTTTTTCACTTTTATGAGATGTGATGGAATATAGGAGATCATGAAATATATTGAAATGGCTTGCTCTGTGAGAACCAAAAAGCAGAGTAGCTCATGCACAACGAAGCTTGTGAAATGAATTTGGAAGGGGAAAATGAGGCACTTGAGGAGTTGAGAAGAGCTGATTAATGGTAGGGAACAAGTGTGATTGATTATACGATGAAGCTAATCTTTTATTTCCCGCCCACTCTCCCCAAGCCCACAGTTTTTCATATTAAAGCCCCCCTTCGCTGACCTCGACACCCCTGTGAATGTTTGAAGCTTTTTTTTTTTGAAAACACTCCATTTTGCAGAAGGATGTGTGATTATCTCTGCTCACTGCTCTCCAAATCAAATGCAGTTTGCCTCGTGCAGCTGACGGATTGGTGCAGAGATGCACAGCTGTGCTCTTAACCAAAATCAGTGTTTTTCCCATTATGCCTTGCAAACCAAGGATAAGCTAGAAAGGATTGTGTGAAAAACCTTAGAAGATCTGAAAACTGAATTTGAAACTAAGAAAATGTTTGTGTAGTGTCTTGAAATGAGATTGACAGTTTTTTCTAACTCAAAATCAGAAGAGAGAAGAAGACAATATGTTTTTAAAACCACACCACTCACTGTCTGGCAAAGCAAATGTTTATTGATCAACAGCCTTATTAAAGCCCTGCAGAAGTATATGATTTTATTGATCGGCAAAACTCTTACTTATTTCACCTTTTAAAACTGCAATGTCACCTATTGAGTAGTTACACTGAGAGAAGATGTAGAATGAGAGGATATCAGATTTTAGATAATATAATGAAATTCCTACCTGACTTGAGAAGTGAGAATTGCAACACCAAGACATGGCTTTACATACTGATAATGGTTATGTATTAATTTACTACTTAAAAACCGAACTTTTGAATCAAAATGATTACTAAATGTTTGGGAGATGGATTTGTGGTCTAGCCTGCATTAAAAAGACAACTTACTTTATTACCGATCTTGTAATAACCTAGAATGTGGGGGTGGGAGTGCATAGGATGTTTACTGTAAGTATTAATTACACTGAAAGAGTTTAATTTAAATAAATACAGTACACACTCTTGTGCATGTGCGCAAAGAACTACTTCTCCCGTGTATGGGGAATAGAAGCCACAAGGTTTGCCGGAGAGAATGATGACCTGTTGCTCTGTAGGCCAAGAAAACATAGATTGGTTGGTGTGGAGTGGTTAGTTGGTTAGTCGGTCTGAGTCTGAAGAGTCCGGAGCTCCGGAGCTTTGACTGCAGACAGAGCTTGCACTCGTCTGACTCCACTGTCTTGACAGTCTCGTGTGGGCCTACATCAATTTTCTCCTGCATGTCTTACCTGGCTCTGATTGATCATGATGACATGTTGTCTCCTGTGTGTCTCTTCTTTGTGGTTACATTGTGCTGTTTGGCAGCTGCAGTCAGAGTCAAACTTGCATCATGGCAGTAGATTTTCTTGTATTCCTGGAAATAGCTTCAGTGAGGAAGGCTTTATTTCAGCAAATAAATATAACAAAGCAGGGAAAAAACTGGTAAAAGGATTGTTGAGGTAGCATTAATAGAAAAAGAAAATAATAAAAGGTAACAGGCTTATAAAACAACACACTTCAAAAGTAATGGACCAAAAAAGCCAACCGACAAAACCAGTACTGAATTTAGTGGAGAAAACTGAATGACAACAAAACCTAACCAAGAAGAAATGACTGTGGATATTAACTCAATAAAGGCATTTTCACAAATTTAGGATCACTGGTAAAAGTAAAGGAAGGAAACATATCGGTGTGTGACTCATTTCCTGTATCGCATTGCTAATTTATGCAAACAACAGAGTTTTTCTACATTTTTCCTGTGTTGTCCATGAAGAGATTAAAGTGAGTGAGTCAGATTCTTGCTAGAGAAACACATCTATAAGACACATGGCAGTTGATTGACACCTTAGATGTTGTGGGGACTGAACTTGTGGACTTTCTGTTGAAGGTAGAGCCTCTCTTACCACTGCATCATCCTCTTTTTCTCCAAATACAGCGTGTAAGTGATTAAAACAAAGGTACAAATGTGAATGTTAACATGTTTTAAAAACAGGAAATGTGATATGGGCAAATGCATATTTTTTAACCAGTTTGTCCAAACAAACAAATTGGTTTCCTGTTGAACACACTGTTCAAATAGTATCTGGAAACTTATTGCCAGATCAAAGTCATTGCCAGAAATGAGCAATTGAAAAAATAAGCTGTTTCCTCCTGAATAAAGTACACTACATTTCTGGTGATGGATTGCAGCTGCAGATTGACAAGATTGTCTGTCTGTCAGCAGGGTATTTGATGGAGTTCCAAATTCAGTCTATTCCTTGGAGACTTTGAATGACACACACACACACACACACACACACACACACACACACACACACACACACACACACACACACACACACACACACAC